>VZTE01005128.1:360841-407650 GCA_013397775.1 Eulacestoma nigropectus | reverse complement strand
TGTAATTTTATTTTAAAATTTCATTATTATATTTTTATTTTATTTTTTATTGTATTCTGCCTCCCCTTGCTCGTCCGCCGCCCAGCCGGGGCTCAGCGCTGTGTACTCGCTGCGGGCCGGGGCGGGGAGAGGAGGGAGGGCCGGCCGGGGACTCGTCCCGGCGCTGCCAGGGCCGGGGCTGGGGGTACCGCCCTCCCGAGGAGCCGGGCCCGGAGAGGCTCGGCCGCCGGGCGAGGCAGAACAAAAGAGGGAGGGGACCACCGCAGCACAACGTGCCCCTGCCGCCGCCCCCCGCAGCGGGCTGGGGCAGCGCAGCCCCGGCGGGGGAGGGGTGGTGGGCTGGAGGGGAGGCACAGGGTGCGGAGAAATGGGAGGTGGGCGAGCGTGGGCGTGGGGGGAAGCGTGGAAAATCAAAGAGCGCCATGATGCCAGGACCAACACCTATGCGCGCTATTAATACATCAGGCGTGGTGGGGATCAGAAGTCAAAGAGTTAATCATAACCATCCTCTTCCTATCGGTGCCTGTCTCCCGCTAGATGCTTTTGTACCCGAGCAGAGCTAGAATAGAATGTGCTTTCCATGCCAGAAAGAAAGGACCTGGGTCCTTTGATAAAGTATATGCTTTCCCTTAATGCACAGGATCTGAGGATGCAGGGGCTGGGATAAAGAACAGGCAGAGCTGGCGGGTAGGGGTGCGGTGGGGGAAATCGCAGCCGGAGCTTGCTCACACGGCAGAGATTTTCCCCAGCACTGGTGTTGGTCTGCAGGTTACTGCCTGCTTTTCTCTGGGGGGCTGGATCAGTGGGTGGTGGGTCACTGCTGCTGTGGCACCTGGGGCATAGATGACCCGGGGAGCGGGTTAAGCTCCAAGATTGCTTGGGTTCGTGGAGCTTTCCCTGGAAGGCTGGCAAGGAGTGACGCGGGGCAAGTTTCGGTAGCTGAAGGAGCGGGCTGCCTGGTGGGTGTGGCACCTTCCTGAGCAAACCTGGTGCTTAACGGCGTTAGTGGAGCCAGCGTTACGAAGCTTCTAAGCTCCTCGAGGTTTTCTCCATATTCAAGAAAACATCCTTCAGTCAAATTATTTGATCGGGAGGGGAACAACTTCCTTCTAAAAGCTGAGTTTTATGATACCAAAGTGCTGCATTTATGCAGGTTTCCACTATCAACAGGCAGCAGTGCCTAGCGGCCAAGGCTGAACCTGGGTGCTGCAGTGGCGTTTTGGGTGATGGCTCCTCTTGCCTTGTTCCTCAATGCGTTGTGTGACTTGCAGTTACGCAGGGCATATCTGGGCTGAGGGAGGCCCTGGTTACCCTCTGAGTGAGTGTCAGGTGCTTTGTGCATGGCTCAGTCTTCATTTGAAGCTGCAGTGTAACAGGTTCCCACCCATAGCTAGTTCTTTGCTGTCCTGTTTGGAGTAGAATGTGAAACTGGAAGAATTATGAGTCTTTGCCTTAGAATCAATAGTTTATTTTAATTACATCACTTCTCACAAATTTTCTTCTCTGTGCTGGGGAGAGGATTGCTGGGAAAAAGAAAGCCCAAACCTCAGCCTTTTCTCTTTGAAATGGGATGTGCTGAAGCTTCTATAAATGAATATTCATTAACATTACTGTTGAGTTTTGTGACCAAATCAAAGGCATAAATTAACATTAGTGAAGTTGGCAGGCATCAGGGCTGGACTGTTTTTTTTTTTTACACTTCTGGCCCTTCTTCTCCTCCAGCAAAAGCAAATCAGGCACTTTGTGTAAGAACTTGTACACATTGCCTGTGCCACAAGAACCCACAGGATCTATCTGTGTGTATCTTCTGAAGCCCCGTTCCAGTGTGGTAAATTAGATGTTTCATCCTGCCACTAAAGAAATACATTGTAGCTTCAAGTCTTCTGGGCTCTAAGGAAATGTGATAGGTCTGTAGAAGTATGCAACAACAGTGATGATGAAATCATATAAAAATGTCATTTGTTACTGTTCTGAACATTTCCCCCCACTCACACGCCTGCTTTTTGGAGCTACACCAGCTCCTGGATTCATTGGAGAAGTGAGAAACTGGTTTCTGACAGTGTCCTAGGTGCTGATACTTAGCTGTGGATTTTCCAGTACCAAGCCTGTGCTCCTTGCATGGGGCCAGGAGCTGTCCCGAGCGCACAAAAACAACACCCAGCCACAGCATCCAGCCACAGGTGCTGCCAGCAGTCAGTACCTGGTCAAAACTTCCCTCTGGGATCAGGTCTGCAGCATCAGGAACTGTAAAGGAAGAGGCAGAAGCTGGTATCACCTCTGATCAGTGTGGAAGCAGATACCACTCTTGGGAAGACAACCCTGTGATAGCCTTTCTGGGTTACTGCTCTTGGTGCACATGGGCATAACTTTCTACTTGTGCTTAGTCTGGCTGTGCCTGGCCTCCTGACTCCTTCAGACAGCAGACCCTGACTGATACCCCCTGCACCTCTTTTCCCCAAAGCAGCTTTATTCCTGCTTTCCTTTCCCCCACTGCTTGTGGCAAAGACACTGTTGCAGACAGCCCCCTTTGGCACTGAGCATCTCCCTACTCTCATTTACCAATCAGCACATGGTTTTTTCGTTTCATCTGCCTTTTTTTTCCTTCCCATTTCAGCTTGTGAAAATTCATGCTTCTTGCATTTTATCTCATTTGTGACTCCCCTGCTGCCCGTTACGTGTCTCATGCAGTATCCAGGCTTGCTGTTGTTAGTGGAGCACCAGCACTGTGCCAGTGTAAGGTGTCATTCAGTTGTGAGTCAGACTGGAGAAACTGGGCCCTTTTGTCTAACTACTGTGGGAGGGGAAGGACCTCTGTATTTGAAGCACCAGACCAGTCTGGTGATGTAAAATAGAAATGCATTGAACCAGTAAGTGTAAGCACTTCAGTCACGTCCTCTGCACTGTGTTGAAGTGCTTGGCGGGTGGGTCTCAAACCACTGGTTCAGGAGTGTTAGCTGGGAATGGAGCAGGGTGTACATAATGTAAGGGTGGCCAAGAGAGCAGGAGCACATTTCTCAGCCTGTGTGGTATGGACAGCCACCACATCCATTGCCGAGGTGTTTTTCTGCATGAGGTGGCAATCTTTTGTGCTTCGATTGTGCGGGATGTTCTCATGCAGATCAGATTTTCCAGGATATACCCCCCAGCCCATTGCTTTTAACATCAATATTATACTCTTCTTGTGCAGCATATTACAGCAAATCAGTGGAGATGATGAGACAGAAATACCTGTTACAAATTATTTTGGCTTCTGTGTTTTGGTAGTGGTCGGCAATTTTCAAGCAAGGCCTGAGCTTAGATGAACTCAAAATGCAGCATGGTTTAAAAAAGGCATGTGACATGTAAAATGCCTGTGACAGGACGTGTTTGTTCCAGCAGCAACTGCACCCATTAAAACATAATCCATGTGAGCTCAGTGAAGAGGAGGTGTGAATACAATTCTACTGAGCAAAAGCAGAATAGCTAGTCACCAAAGCAAATGCAAGGAGGCATTTGGGAGAGGAAAATGGTGCCCAAATTCCTTGGAAAAAAAAAGAGATTCATCTTTCTGGGAATGGTCCAAAGGTTGGCATATGAATGGGGGAAGGCACTGCTGGTCCTGAGTTGACAGACTGTAAGGCACAGGGAGACAGAGCTCAAAAATGTGGTGTTACAGAGGAAGGATCTCACTACTGAGAATAACAAGAAAAGAGAAGATCTGGCACAACATGAGGAAAAAAAGCAGATGCAGAAAAATGGAGAGACTGAAGAAATTCAGAGGAGTGATGTACTGCTTTGAAAGCAAACCAGTGAGAGACTCCCAAGTCAGAAATACAATTTAATAGGAAAAATAAAATAAATGCAATAGTACAGAAAGAAAAACCAATGACAGAGTCAGAATACAACCTGACACCCTGTCGGTCAGGGTGTTGGTAGCAGTCCAATTCAACAGTGCCTGCAGTCTTCTGGAGTGATGGTTCTGTTGAAGCAGTGATCCTGTCAAAGGGTCTGGTCTTCCTCAGAAGGTCCAGTGGTGGCTGCAGAGCTCTTGTCCTCTGGAAATCCAGGAGGTAAGGGCAGACCCTGATGTTCCAAACCTCCAAGTATATACAGATGGGAACGCTTAGTTCCTCCTCCTGGGCGGAGCACCTCACAGTGGGATGGTGAGTCATGAGGCAAGGCATTGATGGGCCCATTAACAGAAGATATCCCCCTGGAGGGAGAATGGGTCATGGGAGAGATGAGAAACACTGCCCCACCTGGTTTCAACAGCTGGCCCATTAACAGAAGATATCCCCAGAGTTTATCAGGGATGAGTCATGCAGGAGGTGGGGAACACTGCCCCACCGGTTTTTTAACAGCTTATGAAGATGGTGATAGAATATATATACTTTTGGGCACATCTTACATTGTAACCTAGGACAAGTGGGCACAGAGAATAATTTTAGTTGTTGCCTTTAGAATTGATATGAAGAGAGATGAGAAGTACGTAGGCTTCAATTGAAGATAACAGTATACTTTGAGGGAGAAAAAATGTGTTCATCTGGATTTCCACTGGTGTGACACACTGGTTCAAGATGGAAACTTTCTGTTTGGTCTGAACAAAGTGCTGGTGTAATGTGTGGTGTCCTGGTGTGAGGCAGCAGCACTGTGAGAGCTGCCAGCCAATTCATTTTGGGCACCAGGGAGGACGTGTCCTAAAGGTGCAAGACATGATGAGTACCTGGAATGGTGAATCAATGTCCTCATCTAGGTTTGGATCTATTCCGTATCTCCTCTGACCATGCTTTATAACCACCCATCTTTGTTTAACAGTATGAAGCTACACTCGGATTGCTGTGTCACTTGCCAAAAGCGTTTGAAAAACCTACTGAGTGCTGAGCATGGGAACACTGCCTCATGTTGCTGTTCTGCTGTTGGTGCAAGATTTTGGCTGATTTAGAGAGCATGTTCTGTCCTGCTTTAAAACACCAAGGCCTCGGACTTCTGGATGCCTTCTTACTCTTGAACATTTGCTTAGTCCTCAAAATTACATGTTCCCATGTGTGTCTTTTTAACAGACTTGCTTCCTCTCAGTTTACTCATCTGTCAATGAACATATGTGTAGTGAATTCACATTGCGTGGTGGACTGGACTTCAGCCTGGCAGCTCTGGAGATGCTTGAGCTGCTTCAGTATAAGCTTTTGGACTTCAATCACCATTTCCATGATTCTGTGACACATCTTTTCCTTTCTTTTTTCTATAGGAGAAAAAGTGGCCACAGTGTTCAAGCCAGTTCCATATGGTGACTTAAATTACATTCAGAGTGGGTCCTTCTGGGACATTTCTGTGGAGACTGAAACCTTTGGCAGAGGGACAGAAAGAAGGGTTTAGGGCAGTGATTCCTTTAACTGCCACAGCAAGTTCATCAGTCAGTGCCCTCAGCAGGGCATCAGTGTTTTCATCATCATAGCTGGTGCCACCACAGGGAACTGAGCTGTGCTTTGCTGGAAGCTAAGCAAATTTGGAAAGGGAACAGTGGCTGTCTGGGAAGACATCTGGTGCAGTGAGGTGGTTGTCTGAATCTTCTTACAAGTGCTGAGAGCAACCACTACCGATGAACCACTTTCCTGATGGGAGATCAGGATCTGTTGTCTGCTTCCCTGGCATTTCTTTCAGAATCAAGAATTATTTAAGTGGTAGAAGTGTGAAACTTCCATTTTCCTTTGCAGGAGCCAGGAGAGCCCACTGGCTTGTAAAGCACTTGGGAGTTAGTTGAGATAAACTTGGGTTTTGTACATATGAGAGAAATAAATGCTCTTATATGTACGAGAAAGAAGGAACAGAGATGAGCAGCAGAATAATTTGCAGGTTTCTAATCTTGCTACAGGTAAAGATGATGGCCTTGTCCCCTGAAGCAGAGATACTTTGGGATTATGTTTGCTTGCCACAAGACAAAAGTAGTGCATGTCCTAATGAGTTTTAAGGTGTCAGCTATTGTTTATGAATAAATGTCCCCGCTGACTTCAGTGAAATCTACACTCACTGTAAAATCTCCTGTGTGTAATAGTGAGGACCCAAGTAGGTGCAGGTGGCTGACTAAAGGAGTAGGCAGTGCTCAGGGCGAAGATGCTGTGGAATGGGAACCAGGGCTGATACCATGTGAGGTGAGGCAGCAAGCATCACCACTTGCTCTCACTGGCAGAAAAAAGCAGGTATGTGAGGCAACATGACAGCACAAAGTGTCTGAGTGCAAACAATGCGCATTGTATCCACTGCATTTAGTTGGTTATGAATTATCATTGCTAACATCATATTAAAGGCATTTTCTACTATTCTGTTTCCATTGCATCCACCTCCTCTGTCAGAGAAGGGATTCCACATCGTCTTAGTTGGATTTTGACTGTGATTGGTGCCAAGACAGATAAGTCCCAGTAACCTGATGCAGGTTTCTGACTAGAACTTAGATAAAACACATCTTCAGTTCAGTGGCACGGAGAAGCCAGCCATGCTGTAAATGACTGTTATTTTCTTCCCAAGTTGAAGCTTTCCTATGAATGGCTTCCTGGGATTTTGAGATCCCCTCTAATTGACGTCACCTGTGTGTAACCCAAGGGATGGGTATAGCAACATACGATGCAATGATTTCAACCCTCCAGCCCCTACTTAGGTGAAACCCCTGCTGATGTCAATGAATATTGTCATCAATAAGATGTTTGTTGTGCTTCCCTTCTAAAAACAAAGCAAAGATGACATTTATAGTGAAGAAATCCCCAAGGAGTTGGTAGCTGTAGGAGTAGCCCTTTTAGAGTGGGTGATTAAGCAATGAAACTGCCAGCTGAATAGGAAGCCAGGTCTCAAAAGGGGAAACAACATCAGATCTTTTAAATGAATAAAGATGAATGAATACATTGGCTACGGACCAAGATACAGCATTACTACAATCAACATAATCCTTCCTAAATTAATTGCCATATACTAGAGTGCATCTGTTAAGAAAAGAACCTTAAAAGCAGGATTCTCTATTAATGGCCATCGGAAATGATGCCTCAAGGATGGAGTGTTTTACAAGGAATTCCCAGAGTTGATTCAGGGTTCACCCTAGCTAAAAGCCACTTCCTATGGAGGGTAATCTAGAAGTGAAATTCAAAAGGAGGGATACCGATGATTAAAAGCAGATCTTCTATAAGCAGACAGTACTTCATGCAATCCCATTTACAGCTCTTTGATCCTTATGAAAGGATTTTAAGCAAACATTCCTCTTGGGAAGGATATCTTTCTTCTTTTGCCATTAAGTTTAAAAATGTTCCTTATTTGTAAGTACTTTGCTGAAAGCGAGGTAATTTAACTGTGTTGTATCACAGCTGGGTCTGAGTCTGACCAGCTCTGACAAAAGACAGCCAAATATATCCACACACACAAAAAAAGTAAATCTCTTGTATATTGTGCGAAATAAGTCTGCAAGAAGGAATGCATGGAAGCAGAGAGGAGCTCTGAGTGTCCCCTTCCACTGTTTGCCAGTGGGTCTTCAGCCTCTGAGAAACAGCTTCCTTGCAAATAGTCTTCTTTTGGAGATTTAGATAATCAAGGAGAACACAAATATCAGCCTGTGTTTCTTGCACTTTCCCTCTAAACTGAATTCTGTGTCTTTTGTAACTCTCAGTGGACTTTTTAAAGCCTTAGTAACAAAGAATTCTGCCTCTCAAATGCTAAAAATGTAATGCCTTGGCTGCAAGTGTGATAGCATAGCTTAATGCCTTCTTATGTCTATTGCATTTGATATGATGTCTTTTAAACCACATGCCTTTATAGACAGAGAACTTAAATACAGGTGGATTTGAAATGTAAACTGTTTTCAAATGGCTATTTAGCATAAAATACTTAGTCATCTTCAGGGCTCTTGACTAATCTGGGTTTTAGAGAAAACAGCCATTGTTGCTCCGGAGATGTAAGGACAATGTTATGTTCTAGTAAGTCCTTACAATTACACTGAGGGTGAAATCACTGCTGGGTATTTCCTCATCCTCTGGGCCTGGAAAATCTGGGTTTGAGTGTTGCAAAGACTTTTTTGGTTGGCAAAAGCTGCAATGCAGCAATTGTAAGGTCCAAACCAAGAATGAAGCAGCACTTAGACCTATATGCTGGATATGTTATCTGAACTTAATTGCATATAAATTGTAAAGCAGTCTGTAAATAGTTAAAAATATATGGTTTACTTGGTTTAGAGATGAAGATGTAATAGGTAGGCATTCCATTTGTGGAAGAAAAGCAAGAATGTAATAGCATATGTTGGAATTACAGTCTTTACAGATGCTATTTGATGAAAACACTCTTGGAGTCTCTTGGAATCTCTTTATATGGCTAGAATACATAATGGAAATTCTTTTTTTTCTTTTTAACTCCATCTTGTATAACAGAGGTGTGGTTTTCTCTGAAAGGTTCCTGCAGGTGCAGTGCATAGGTGTCAATACTGTAGAGAAGAGTGTGGTTTCTATAACTTGTGCTGCACGGTATTTTGTCATGCTGCACCAATTTGAAATAATGTTTAGTAAATCTTACGGCAGTTTTATTTTTTCTGTTTCTGTGTTTTTTAGGAGTCCCAAGAAGCAGATTTGAGAACTGCATGTCTAAAAATTATTTGAATTTTGTTGTGTATTTTTAGATACCTCTAGCTCTGAGGGGAGTGGGTGAATGGAAAAAGGCTAATTTTAAATTTCTTTGCAACTGTTCCTGCTCTAACATTTGGTTTGTAATTTTGAATAATCCAGAGCAAAGTGATTTTCCACCCAGGGGAATTTGGTTTCAGCTGTAGTTGAGTGGAGCCTGATGCAGCATTGGGGACCATGGCAGGGCTCAGGCTTGTGGTCCTGAAGGTTGGTCAGATGCTGCTTCTCTCTGCTGGCCTTTTGCCATTGGTGTGCATGAAAATGTGGACATGCTTCACAAGAGCTGAGCCAAGCTGATTCAAACCCCAGCAAAACAGGCAGTTTGTACAAAGTGTGCCAGTCACCAGCTTACAGATGTTTCATGTTGCTCTCACTGTAGTGGAAACAATAATTGTGAGGGAGCGACAGCCACCGCCTCCAGTCTGAGCAGCCAGCCCCTCCTCCTGCAGCAAACGAGCTGAGTTTGTGGCATCTTCTTCTGCTGCCATGAAAATTGCTGTCATGTCACAGACTAAGCTTTTCAGCTTTGCTGCCAGGTTAAGCAGGAGAAGCTAGACTGTGATTAGGAAAAGATCCCCAGGGAAGCAGTGTGCAGGGTTTGAAGGTGAAGGGCTGGGAGCAGTAGGAATGGCTGTATCATACTCAGCAGTGGGCTGAGCCGGGAGGTGTCAGAGTGCCTGTAAAATGGAGCTGCAGAGGAGGCAGCAGATATGCATCGTGGCTGTGCCGATGCTGTGTTATGGCCAGGCACAGAACTCAGAGGCAAACAGCATTGCAGCAATGCAGCTGCACCATTGCAATAGTGATGGGTGGAGAAGAAACACCTTGGCTCCCACACCCTGCAGTGACTGTGGAGCATGGATTTAGAGTGTGCTTTCTGCATCTCCCATGTCAATGAGAGCAGGGTTTTTACCCCTTGCATCTTGGCACCTCATGAACTGTTCAATATAATACTCCCTCTCTGTTTTGCCATGTTCCTGCTGTCTGTCCTTGGCAGCTTGGAGGGAGGAGGAGGTCCAGTAGCTTCTTTTTGTTTGCACTGGGAAGAGGTGGGCTGGCATCTTCTTGTGCCAGGCAGTGCACTGAAGGTTTGGTATAGAGCCCTTGGAGCTCAGCAGGTAGGGCACCAGTGCCTGAGAGACCTGTCAGCTGAAAAGTGGCAGCCACCCTAGAAAGGCTGACAGTATTGTCACCTCCTGAGCTGAGTGATGAGCTCCTTGCTGTTTGCATTGTGAGAGCACCCGAGGGTCAGTGGCTGGCTGAGGGTGCCTCTGGGAGCTGGGCAAAGACAGTGTTCTTCCTGGTGAGGGTTACAGCTGGGAAGGAGAAATACAGGCCAACACTGCTGGGATTAGTTCAGGAACTTCGGGTCACTCCTCCCTTCCCTCACTGCTTTCCCCAGGGCACTGCAGAGTGTGTCTCTCCTCCAGCCTGGAATAGGAAGAAGAAGACTCTGGTCCTTAGTTTACCTGGACATTTGTCCCTTGGTAAGAAAACTGCAAGCAGTCTGCCTGACATCATGCCCTTGGTAAATAATAAATGTCCCCTTGTCACGCACAGCCTTTTGCATGGCCGAGGAGGCTAACCTACTTCACAGAGCCTGTGCGTGCCCAGATTTCTGTCCAGGATTTCACTGCAGCAAATACCAGTGACCTAAACCAGTGCAGGATCACCCAGACACCAGTGGCAGGGTGGCAGTGGTGCAGAGCCGCAGTGTCCCTCTGCCTTCAGGCCGGGCCTGTGCCTGTCCCTGAAGCCTATGCTTAGGCTGTAGCAGGGAATGAATACTCCATGTGGACCAACCATTTGTATGAAAGTTTATTTCATGAAGAATACAGCAAATTGCTTGTCAATATTTAACTATGCCTCCTTTCTAGTAATTTATTTTTGTGTGCTTTTTCCAGCCTGTTCATGGAACTGCATCTCTGTGGTCAGTGCACACAGGCATTGGGTACTGCTGCTTTGGCTAAGGGCAAGCCAGCCCTTGTCTGGAGCAGGGTGTTTGAGGCAGTGCTGGTTTCCTTGAGCACAGTATGCTGCTGAGGTGTCCACAGGGCACCCAAACCTCACCTGGGCTGCTTGTGCCCGTTGGCACCATCTGTGTCAAGGTGCTCTGCTTTGCAGCAATATGTAATGTGTCCTACACTTGCTGGTTGGGAGATGTTCCAATAAAGCTCTTTTTCTTCTGAATTTGCTGATTTGCTGGAATGGAAGCGTGTTAGTGATGTTTCCACATCTCTCAGATCCTGATGAAAACTAGGCAAGGCTCCACAGCACTGTCCTCAATGGCTTGGCAGTCTACCTGGAAATGTGTGGTTTTTTGGCAGCCTAGTCTTCCATGACTTCCTATACCCAGCTGGGAGAACCTTAGCCTCAGGTGCAGGACTGCTCTTGCAACAGTTGTGAATTGTTTGTATTTTCTTCTGAGGTGTAAAGAATTAAAATTCTGAGTCTCCATGAAGTGCAGGTTTTGTTCTCCACCAGAATTTCTTACATCCTCCAAAATTCTGAACAAGACAAGACTTTGTAGCTAAATGTTCAGTAATCCTTTACAGACTGAGGCTTAATTTAATGGCTGACTCCGTATTGAGTGCTTTCTTAAGACTGCCATTTGTATCTTTTTTAGATTACCTTATTCTAATACCTAATTTTGTTACTTACATATGTATATCTATATGTAAAAACATATAAAATCCCTATATCTACAGTTATTTTTCTGGAGATGTGCTTCAACTTTATTTTAGTCTCTCTTATTTTCCTTGCCTGTTACATTTGTTGCTATTTATTATGTATCTTCTCCTGTTTTAAAAGAAACAAAATGTAGAACTTCTTGATGAGGGTGCAGATTTTTAGACTCATTTGCAGTGACAGATGCAGTGCGCTGGGAACATTGCCTGCCTGCATCAGTAAGCTCATGCCTCTTGTAACTGGACAGTATCAATGTTTAGGAAGGCAATTGAATGAGCTTAAAAAGAGCTCACAAGATGGTGGTCCCTGCAGGTCAGCAGGCAGCGTAGTAAATCATTATAGTGAGGAGGCGCAACTGCCAGCACATGGCAGAATCACCTGTTACTATTCTGGCTGCTGATTCACAAGTCCTGCTGCAATTACAAGTGACAGTAGAGAGGATGGGGAGAAAAGAGGGAGCCTGCTCTGGCAAGTTCCAGATGGAGGACTTGCATTCATCTCCATTCTCTAATGAGAGAGTAACAATGTCTGAGGCAGGTCCTGGGGACATATGTCATCATAGTTCTGGGCCTTGGTTCCCCCCCAAGGTCATGTTGCTGCTGCAGCACGTGGAGAAAAGCCTCAGACCTGCTGTGTACATACTCTTTTGTTGTGCACTGTTTTTCAAATGTTTTTCCCCTCTTCTTTCCCCCTTAAAAATGTCTGTTTCACCCTTTTCCTTTTTTCTAGAGTGATACAGTGGGCTATAAAGCCTTTGAACCTGCAAAATTGTTCAAGTACAAGCTAAAAAGTAAATATGCAGTGTATAACAGAGGTTACATTGTAACAATCCTATCTCTGCCTTAGCGCTTTTTAATGAATAAATTTTTAGAACTTTATTGTTTTTTGTTTTCCTGGGTTTATAGATTAAGAAATGTATCAACTTGTTTGTTTTCTAAACTAGGAACTCAGGACATTCATAGTTTATATGCCTGAGTCATCCTGTAATTAAACCAGGAACTGAATCTGGACTGAGGAGTATAAAACATGGGCAAACTGGAGATTCTGAGTTACTGTCTGGTGAGCCAAGGAAATAATTTCTAATAAATGGCTTTTTTAATGTATGAATGGGAAAAAATGGTTCTGACTGCTTTAAGAGTTTTCCAGCATTCACAGTCACTTGGCAAAATTCTTTCCAAAAGTGTTATGTACTTGTCATGGTTTAACCCCAGCTGGCAACTCAGCCTCACACAACCGCTTGCTCAATTCNATCTCCTTCCTGCTTCTTCCTCCGTGAACTGGTCCTGAGGTGGGTGGCCTTCTGTTTTCATGAAGCTGTGTCCACCCCACCCCACCCCACCCCACCCCACTGTGGAATAGGGGAGAAAATTGGGAGGGTAAAAGTGAAAAAACTCGTGAGTTGAGATTAAAACAATTTGGTAATGGAAATAGAATAATCATAATAATAGTAATGATAATAATGCAATTGATAGGAAAATAAAAAAGAGAGATTAATAAAACCCAAGAAGGACCAGTGATGCACAATACAATTGCTCACCACCAACCCATTGATGCCCAGTCTCCAAGCAGTGCTGCCCCGTCAACCTCCCCCTGAGTTTTATTGCTGAGCATGATGCCATATGGTGTGGAACATCCCTTGGGTCAGTTGGGGTCAGCTGTCCCAGCTATCCACCGTCCCAATTCCTTGTGCTCACCCAGCCTCTTTCCTGGTGATAAGCAGAAAAGACATTCACTCTCTTAAGTCCTGCTCAGCAATAGCTAAAACATCCTTGTGTTAGCAGCACTGTTTCCAGCACAAATCCAAAACGGGCCCATACAAGTTGCTGCGAGGAAGATTAACTACCCCAGCTGAAGCCAGAAGAGCACTGAAGTTACAGACTTGCCTTGTCTTTGGGTAGGTGGTAGGGTGGTGGCATTTCCAGTATGACTTCTTCAATGAGAGAGTTTAAATACTGGTTCTCAGGAATACGCACTGGTAGAATTTGCTTTCTATAAAATGTAGTTTTTGAAAACAGAATGTAACCATTTGAATAGAGAAAAATATAAACAGACAATTGTTGTGAACAGTAACCCTTGCAGACTTGGTATTTTGAACAATCCTTCTTGGGAAGAATATATTTGCTTCCTGGCACTCTAGGAAATGCAAGGAGGAGGTGGCTCTCTGTGCTGTTGGTATGATATTTCAGGTGAACCAAACTTTGGAGGCTGCCTCCTGTTCTCATTCATGGAGTGACTGAGATATTGGCACAGGGAGTCTCAGCACAGAGTGCCCCCAATTCATCAACAGCCTTCGACCTGCAGAAATCACAGATTGATTACAATTTATTCTTCATGCCCACTAGAACCTCCGCGTTCAGCTGTGGGTCTGTAACACGGTACAGGAGACAGGAGCTCTGGGCCATGTCCCTTGGCTGCTGTGCGGGAGCAGCCTAGTTGTCCCTGCTGAGCCAGTGCTGTTAAAGGAGCTTCCCTGGTCAGGAGTTTCTACATGGCAGGGCTAAGCAGCCTCTTACGACCTTGTCTCTTCTAATTCCAAGCTTTGTTACTTTTCCAGAGGTGCCAAGAGTGCCAAGTGTGCTCAGCTTGGCCATTGCAGTGTTGGGCAGTTTCTTCTGGGGGCTTCTCTTTCCCTTTTGGCCTTTGTGCAATGAGGTGATAAAAGGGGGATGTAGTGACATTTGAAGTGTTTTCTGTGTGCAGTGATTTCTGCTTTGAGCAAAACGAACTGTGATGACCATGAGGTCTCACATTCCAAAAGTCAGAAATAAAGTCAGTGAAACTATGGTTTTCCTCTCCACTGTCTGTGTACCCACGTGACCCCATTTTTATATAGGGTAGTGTTTGATATTAATGACTTTCTTTATAATATGACCATATTTGGTATCAGAAATACATTATTATGTTTATTTATTTCAACAAACCCACATTTGTTCCGTTTTTTTTCCTCCAGAGTGACCGACTGCTCATTAAAGGTGGAAGAATTATCAATGATGACCACTCCTTCTATGCAGACCTGTACCTTGAAGATGGACTTATAAAGTTGGTTTTATAAAATATTGCTTTTTTTGCATGCCTGTTAGCTTAGACTACTGTGATTTCTTGATACTGTTGACCTGAAATCTTTTGTGAATAGAATCTCGGTTACCTCTAAATGTGAGGCTGTAGTAGAGGAGTGTTTAATTATTAAATTCTGCCATTTTATCTTCACTAAGATTAAATAAGTAGAAAATTCCTTTGCTCTGAATTGAAGATAGTTGGTTTTCAAACAGTTCAATCATAGTTTCTTCTGAAATAGTTAAGGCAAGTAGGCTCTCTCAAGAAAAGTAATGATAAGGACAATGGAAGTCTTTTGAGTCCATGAATGGCAGAAGGCTCTCTACACCTTTTTTCCCCATACCTAGTCAGTGCAGTTGCAGCCATGCTTTTAAGGATTGTAGGGCATAGAAATCTGAAATGTGCCCCATGTTGCATGGTGCAAATGAGGACCTGCTGCTTCTCAGTTGCCTGTTGGTTGATGCTGAAGCACAGCACGTTCTGTTCCTACGACGTTGTTACGCATTGTTCTTGTGTCCCCTTTCTCAATTACAAAAGGTAAATGATCTTAAATTGTCACACAATTAGAAAGTCCTGATTTATCAGGCTATAAAATACAGGAACTGGGAGAGTATTTGTTAGGTGAAAAACTTGAAATATGTGTTACTGATAGCCTGGGAAACTGTAACAGAGATGTCCATGTGCTCTGCTGGTCCTGCCTTGGCTTAGTGGAGATGAGGGTCTCTAAGGTTTGCAAAGCAAACCTTATGTAGTGTGTATGAGCACTCTGATGTACACAAGGATCAAAGCCTTTTTCATAATTGCTAAACATTTTCACTAGTGACCTAAGAAGCTTGGTCTCCAGAGGCTACAATTGATGCACAGAAATATAATTATGGTTATCTGGTAAATAATTAATTGCCTACTTGTTTTCAGAGCTCCTTAAGAATATACCATCAGATTAAAAGTCCTATTCTTTATCTATCTGTGACTACTTATGTTATTATGATTTCAGGTTATTATAACAGAAAAAAATCTGAACACTTTCATCCATGGACTATGCAGTTTTCTTTTTAATCCTTCACTCTGCCTTTCCATTTGTAGTGTTACTTGCATTGCAGAAGTGGGAAAAATGGAGAGGACATGAAATTTTTAATATGTATGTATTTTTAAAGCAACAGTTAACCAAGTTGTGATCTCTTTGGTGGGTATTTTTGTTGAGTTTTTCTATATTTTTGTTAGTTCAGATGCAATTCTCCTAGTAACACTTGTAAGCATCAGAACTATTTAAACAACTAAGTGCATGAGAGGGTGAGAGTCTGCAACTGCTGTGAATTTTGGCTTTGATTCCAGAAATACAATGGTAGTTAGTAGGCAGGTTAGCAATGCGGAGCTTTCAAGCTTTTGTTAAGTACATAGACTCTCTCTGAAATCATGTGTGGATCCATACCTCCAGGAAGTATCTCAGCTGCCCAATAATTTGTGAGGGCAGCCTGCTCTGAGATGGGTTTGGGTCCTCACTGTGTTCAGATGATGAATTTTGCAACCTAAGTAGGCTCTGGGTTTGTTTGGTCTCTTTTAGTTTCTTCAGCTGGAATTGCCCATTGTGTCTGAGTATTTAACATCACTGTTAAATGTGGCTCAAGATTCTTTGGAGCTGGACCTTGAAAGTCAGTCATCCACATTTCAATTGATGCTCTAACTTTCCAGCTGCAGATCCTGCTGATAATACAGAATTCTTGCCACAGAATGGAGCACACACCAAACCACTCAGCCCAGAATAGGCAATAGTGTCCTGGTTTTGCTGGGATATAAAAGATCTGGATTATTTTTCTCACTCTGGAATGAAAACTGATTGGAAAAGAGAGGGTTGGGTTTCTCTTGCAGCCTAATTGGCTAGATTTGGGTCTTTTAATGCTTTTAATGCAGATTGTTCTGCAGAGAGGAAAGCAGATGCAACCTTGAGTGTGTTTGAAGATCATCTGTAGTTTGGAGGATGGTAGATGCTTCTTTCTGCCAATCAATGCTCAAACTGGCTCCCTAGGTACAAGGAGCAGCATTGCATGTGGATTTTTCCTACTGAAACTTAAGCCCTGCACACTCAGATGACAGCTAAGATGCAGTTCTCCAGTATCTAAATAGTATTTTAAATATTTGGTAATTTAAATTGCCATTGGTATATAAATAATATATTTTGCCTACATTTCTCCTGTCTCTGTTAATTGCGTGAGGAAGTGAGCCCTGTGCCAAGTGACAGGTCATGGTCTGGTGCTCGCTGTACTCTGCTCCATCCCTGCCAAGGGGAAGGGTTGGGTTCCTCTGGGTTAGAGGAATGAACAAGTGACAGGGTGAAGGACTGGGGACATGGTCTCCAGGCTGGGGAAGTGATGAATCAAATTAGGAGGAACCTCAGATGCCTAAAAGAGGTCTGGGCTTGATAACTGCAGAAGCACCACCATGGAGTTCTGGGGGAGGTTTTCAGCTTCCTTGGGTGAAGCTTAGGAAGAGCCGAAGCCTGCTGTTTCCATTGTGCTTTAATCAGCTCATGTACAACAGAATTTACCAACTTGTTCAACTGAAAATGGTAGACAGCATCAGCTTTCTGTGGGTCTGTTTTCTGGTTGCTGATGTATGAGGAAACCAGCTCAGTCATTTGTACAGTGTCTAGAATGCACTTATCTGCACTGTTGTATTTTTTCACCCACAAGTAACTGAACCCCATTCTTACACATACACTCTGCATTAATGAGTGAGCAATTCAGGAATCCTGTCACATTATCTCCTGCTCTGTTCTACTCAGTCAGAATAAAAATAACCTTGGGCACCAGTGAAGATCAGACTTCTCCCAGCCTTAATCTTGATGTCAGGGCAAGAGATGAGACAGATTTCTGACAGGTAGCAGTGCAGCATCATCCACAAAGGCTGTTTGGTCCCTTGTCACTTCAACATGTATGATTTCAGCAGAATGAGATGTTACTCAACCATACACTGAAAATAATAAGCACTGAGTCATCAAAAAACTTCAGTATATAGTTAGCACACTTTCACTTCGTTAGGACATGTGTCTTCTTTAAGAGGAAACTGGTAGATACTGATTGTGGAAGAAAATAAAAATTAATTGCTTAATATTTTTATGTAGGTTTTCATTAATATTATTCTCAGAGGGCGTGTTAGTCCTTGGAGTGCAGTTACTCTTTGGACATACTCAAAGGAGATGGGTCATAGTGAATTTTTTTTCCCAATTCAATTTCTTAGCCACATAAATGCTCTACAAAGGTGGAGGGTTGTTCTGATTAAAATCTTGAAGGTGGATTTGACTAACGAAAATTAGTGCAACACCATTACTACACATGGGGCTGCCTAACTTTATGCAGGCATTGAATCTGCTCATGGGTGCAATGCCTTATGATATGCCTTTGTGAGGCACATTTTAGCACAGAGGAGCTGCTTGCAACTTTTGTTTGTGCAATTGGGTGTGCTGGGCAGCTGCTGGCTTTTGCATCAAGGTCGGTTCCCTGTTTGTCAGGGTGGTGTTAACACTGCGCAGCTGCACACAGGTTATGACAGGCTGCCAGTGCTGCACATGTTGATGACTGTTAGGTGCCAGACACAGAGGTGCCAGCTCTCGTGAGTTAGCCCTCCTGGATTTGGTCAGTGCTGGGCAGCTGTGACCCCATCCCAGGATGCTGGTGGAGAGTTTGCTGATGGAATGGCTGTGTTTCCCTCCAGCCAGAGCCCAGAGCACCAGGGGAGACAAGCTGCTGGAGGTGGCATTTTTGCACAGCATATGAAACAAATTCTTGACCTCTTGGGGCTATTTATTAACCCTGTCAGTTTGGCCGAATTCCAATGTGAATAATTATCCCTGTTTTTCTTATTTTTCCCACTGGTTTTAATGAACAGTTACATTCACTTCTGGTTCTACCTTGTCGCAGTTGGCTGTTAATCAGTTGCTGTGTTTTGAACTGTAGGTGGGAGTTGCATTTTAATATGGGGAAACAGATTCAGCAGCTCAGATGTCTGAGGTATTTACTTAGCTGTCGATAAATGTTATTTTATCCAGACAAAAGAAAATTAAGACAAGGACTCTGTGTCCGTAATAAGAGATCAACTAAGTGAACGTTAATTACCTTACAGTTACCTCTAAGCCTAAATATATTGTGGTATAACAGTGCAGAGACATGGCTTCCACACAAATCCATGCCTCTCCCTGTTTGGCACCATGCGAAGTAGACAGTAAAAATGTAGTGTGGCTTTAAAAGTTAAAGGTTAATTTATTTGTAGTTGAGTCCATGAATAATAAAAGTATTTTGATTATAAGTATCTGGAGTTTGATATTGGCATGGGGGACAAATTAATATATTTAGTAGTGAAAAAAAAATCCTGCTTTGAAGACTTGAAGGGAAAAAGATGGCAAGAACTAATTATAATTTTTCGACAGAATGTTTCACTAACTTTTAACTTCAAGAGGAGGATGAAGAATATGGGACATGGTAGATTAAACATGTTTAGGTCTCTTAGATATGTATTTCTGTGTCTTAGGTTATTTAGATTTCTTTTTAAGGATAAATTTGCATTGCTTGATGCCTTTTGCTCCTGCCATATATTTACAATTCCAGTTTGCTCCCATACTTGTTCTGTGTTTTCCTATTTTCATTTAAGAACTTAGTATACAAAACTGGAGCCCCCAAGAGAGCATTAAGTGTACATAACTCGAATTGTTTAAAGATAGGAGTCATATAAAAAATAATCAGTTTTTAATGCTGGTGCATTACAGCTCCTTTATTGGCCACTAGAGCCATGCAAAGCAAGCGGAGCTCACGGCTTAGCGAGGCAGCTCTCCTCTGCTTGATTCTGCTGTGCTGGGTAGGACAGAGGGAGCAGGTGCTTGAGCTTCACCTTTCCTTTGGGGACCCACCTCCTTTTGTATGGCCCCTGGGTCCCTCTCCCCTACATGCCTCAAATAGCTTTGTCCTCTGTGCTTGTTCAAATAAAGTAACACTGGCTTTCCTTGCTGTCCAGGCAAATAGGAGAGAATCTGATTGTCCCTGGAGGAGTCAAGACCATAGAGGCTAATGGGCGCATGGTTATTCCTGGGGGAATAGATGTCAACACTTATCTACAAAAGCCCTACCAAGGGATGACTGCTGTTGATGACTTCTATCAAGGCACAAAAGCAGCGCTAGCAGGAGGCACCACCATGATCAGTGAGTATTAGCAGTGCTATCTCTTCCCATGCCAGGCTGAAGCCTGTGTAGCATGTGTGGGGAGAGCTACCACAGCCTTCATCCTGATTTTCTGAGATCTTCTGCAGTGAATCTTCAAATTTCTGGGCACTGTGTTTGAGATCCATTCACACTGTTACCCAGAGTTGGCCTGAAAATGAACCTACCCTTAGAAAGAAATAGCAGCATGGGGAATTGTCTCTTGGATTTTCCTCTGAAATACAGAAAAAGCACTGAGGGATAATGTATATACTCTTCGGATTTTTGGGAGACATTGTAGGTAAGTGCTGTAAGTATATGGCACAGAAAATCTGGCAAAGATCTGCTGTTCCCACCTAGTGCTGTTTCAAGGGCTTTGGAAATAACAAGATGCTTATTTATGAACTTGGGTTTGGCAGCAGGAACTGAGGAAGTCCTTGCCAGAGATGTCCTTGAGGAACATCTTTGTTGGTGAAAGGAAGAAGTGCTTCTACTTGCTAAAGATCCTTCTTCTGTCTACAGATTGTGGGACAAGATTTATCTCTTTCCTTTTGGCCATGACTTGATTTTGGTTAGATGTTGTGAGGCAGCGATTCAGGTGTCATAAGTTATCATAGCTTCCTTGTGGAGAGAAGCTTCCCAGTGGAGTTTTACTCCCACTGAATTGAGATGTGGCTTTTTTTTTGGTATGATCTGTTACTCATGTTTAGCAGCAGGTATCAGCTGAAAGACTCTCTGGCCACAGGCACAAAATTCACTGCTGTTCCTTCCTTTTGTTAATAGATTTTTTCAGTCTGTGTTCTTCAGTTGAGTATGCCTGTGCAGAGTTAGGCTTGCAAATGCCACTGGTAAGCTCATCTTGCTTTGTTTTCATACTAACTTTTGACCTGGCCCTGCAGAGAGAAGCACATATGCCTAAGTAGTCATGTCTTTATGTCAGTAGAAGGTGTGGCATCATTAGAGGCAGAAAGTCCTGAGACAGGGGGAGAGGCAGGACATTCGATGTACTATATCGTGTGACTGAGTGTGTGTGCTCAACATCACCCCTGTTCAAACCTGTGGCTGTATTCCCAGTTTTGGTTGCTGAGAAAACATTGAACATCTGCACTGATGTATTGGTAGGGCAGAGTGGGCCAGTTCAGTGACTGTAAGGCACTGGTTAATTATTGTTCTTACTGTGAAATACATAGAGATGGACACATCAGACAGGATATAACAGCTAAGTTCAGAACCTGTGGTCTCTTACAATACAGGAAGGGGAAAGACAAATGTTTCCTAAACTGTGAGGTGTTTGGCTCTCCCTTTGTGTGTCTATTGATGCTGCACCAAGCAGGTTGCCAGACTCATCTTTAGTATAGACTGTTCACAAAGTCTGCTGCACCTGAGGCAGCAGGACCTGGTTGACAGCCCAGTTACAGTCAGCACACAGACTGCCTCTAAGGCTGCTGTTTTGGCTGAGGTGCTGGAAGAGTGCTCACTTTGGGGAAGACTGAACAGTGTGCATACTGTCTAGCTAACAGACATTCAAACTTTTTTTCAGTTGACCATGTGCTTCCAGAACCTGGATCAAGTTTACTGACCTCCTTTGAGAAGTGGCATGAGGCAGCTGATACCAAATCCTGTTGCGATTACTCTCTCCATGTGGACATCACCAGCTGGTATGATGGCATTCGAGAAGAGCTGGAAGTACTGGTGCAAGACAAAGGTTAGTGAGTGAAATGTAGTAGTGTTTTTTGGTTTTATTGAAATATCATATGGAGGTGAAGTTTTGGAGTATTTTAATTAATGCATAGGCACTGACTATGCTGGCCAACATTCTTCACTGTATTGAACTTGTATTTTCACTTGGTGCTGTGTAAAATGGACCTGAAACTTGGTGCATATGTACGACTTTGTCCAGTATAGGCATGGAAGATTAAGATGTGTATGTTGTCATATACAAATGTATGACTCTATCCTTGCTTGTATATGTGGAAATAGGCTCAGACATTGCATAGGTAGGTTTTTTTTGAAGGTAAAACTCAGAGATCAGCATTTAGGATAATCAGCCCTGTCATCTTAGATCCTCTGTTTAATGAATGAAGAAAATGAAACATTTCAAGGTAGCAGTTCAGGTTTTAAGTAGACTGGAATGTTTGATTCAGGTGCCTCGAATTAAATCCAAATATGAAGAGCACATGAGTCTCTGAAAATGTCACTACAGGCTAGCTCTCATTTCTCAGCAATTACTTGGGATAATTTACTGGCTGAGACTCTATTTTTTAAATAAAACATGCCTGTATTTTTAAAACAGATCCCAGTTATTAGAAAAAAGAGATGCTAAAGTTAGGTACCTAATATTGAAAAAATGCCCTGATTTTCTCAAGTGCTTCTCTCCAGTGGCTTTCACTGAAGTTATTAGAAGATGCTTTGTTTCAACACTTGAAAAAAAAAAAGGTCACTTATTTAGGAATCTAAGACACTTTAATGGATTTGACTGTGTTCAATTAACAGGCCTACTATCATGTGAGATGCTATAGGTTACCCTATCTTGACTCCAGCTACCACTTCAGAATAGCACAGATGAAACCTCTCCTAAATGCATTTCCACACATGCAGGCTCAACGTGGCAGTCTCATATACGGAGGGCATCTTGGTGGCACCAGATACCTCTGTGTGGGCAATGGGATATAGCCTTCAGAATATCCTAACTTAGATCTTGTTCCTTAAAATTGTGCCTAACAACATGTATTTTCTTTCCAGAATCATGTATTTTCACGTATTTTTAACTTTATACTTTCCTTGAAAATATATGGATATTAATTAGGGAATATTTTCTGAAATGGTATACAGTTTCCATGGGAAAATCAGAATGACTCTTCTGTTGGGAAACCTAACTGATATGTATATGCAGCATCCTTTGTAATGTGTAGTGCTAGTGCTGACTTAGATGTGAAAGGTTCTCTTTATGGAAAAAGGTACTATCAAAGTAGAAAAAAAGAGCAAAATGCTGTTTCTGAGTGAACAGCTGTTTGCTGAGATGCCATGGAGGTGCAGTCACCTGGGGAAGTTTATTCCATGTCACAGGATGCTAACAGTACATGTGCTGCATAACCAGATTTTAGGCAACAAAACACTTCCATCAGCAAGACTGCACATAATTAGAGAAACTGCAGCTGGTCTTCCATAGGTCTCTAGTATAGGTGATTTTTACAAGGTGATGACATCTGTCAACACAGGTTGTGCCAAATCTGTGCTGTTTCCATGCTATCAGCATTAACATGAATCTGCTGCTGTGCATTAGCTGACTGTACTCTCAGACAAGTATACTGTGCCCTGTTTCAAAGGTTGGATTTATTTTCCAGAGCTCCTGGACCACAGATGGCTCAGCACTCCCAAATTTGCCTGAGGGTTTACATTAAAAGCCTGAAGCAGACAGGTTAATAGTTTTCTCCAACTATTGAAATGTGAGTTTTCTGTATAAATCTGACCTGCCTCTGAGTCATCAGAAGCAGAAATCTGTTCATTGGTTCCTGAACTGAGATGTATGATGGAGCCTTGGTGGCCTCTTCAGTGGCGAGAGCATTAGGAGGTCACCTTTGTTCTCATGTCTGTCTCAGGCAGGCAGTGTGAGTTACTCTCACGTGTTAGGAGACACAAGGTAAGGGTGAGTATGAAAGCACAAGCACAATAGGAAATAATTCAGCGTGGCAAGGGCTTTCAAATTAATGGGTAATATTTCCTGATAATTGGAAACATTTGAGCCAGCTGGTACAAATAGACTTCATGTCAGTGGAGTGACCCTGGTTTTCATCAGCTGGGAATCTGGATTGAATTGGTTCTCGGCTGATTGAGGGTGAGTTAGCTGAGTGACAGGGCTCAGCTCATTGTATTTCAGTGCTACATGTGCCTAATGCAATCAGCATGAGTAATGGGAGCTCACAGAGTGGCTGTTGAGATGCCTTGTCATGAGGTATAATTGAACAGTTAATCAGTTTTAAATCCATACAAAGCTAATTTAAGGAGACATATGCTTTGGAAGGGCCTGGAGATTTTGTAGAGCTAAATATTGTTTATAAACACTCAGGCTTGTAGCATTTCAGCTGCTATTTTGGGACTGGGCTTCTTCAGTATATGCAAAGGAGCAAGAGCCTGAAATTGCTGACAGGGGCCTCACTGGTTCCTTTGACTTTGCCATTGTTCCAAAAAACCTGTAGTCCTGCCTAAAATTTGGAGAGGGTTCTGTTTAGTACCCATGGTGTGAGAGCAAGTAGGACATTAACAAGAATGTAGTGTGTAACAGATGTTAAGCATTAAGGTCAATAGGCCATGGACCAGGGCTTTTGAAAAGCTGCATAATTCCAATGAGTAGGTCAAGGAACCAGGCCAGGGCAAGGAGTCTAATCTTGGATACCTGTATATATAAATTTGTGTTACTTATCTTGGTGTCTGGTACAGGTGCTGTCTTTGCAAGGCAGGATTGTTCACACCACCTCTCCTGTTAGCTGTACAGGCAGCCCCTGAAATGCTCTTCTACTGCGTGTGTATCTGGTGGTAGCTGAGGGTGTGAATATGTGTTTACATGGGAGAACTCCTTACTGTGGTAAGGAGCAGGCTCAAGATCCTGTGGCAGGATCCCTACTGGGATCCCTTCTACTCCCATTAATTTCAGGGAGAATGTTAAACAGAGAGCAAAACTCAGTCATTTTATCAAGCTCAGAAGAGGGCCTAAGAAGATACAAAGGCAAAAAAAGAGAAAGGATGAAAATATGTATTACTTGGGTCAGTATATGTCTTCCAACCATAGTACTCAGAGAAAGCTGCCTTATCTCCTGCAGGACTGTGATTAACTGAATTACCTTTAGCTAGACCCTAGTGGATAAGGGAGAGCAATAGGTGACCCAGCTCTTGGCTTGCAGCGAAGTGTGTACGAGAGGTCAGTCCTGTGCCATCACTGAGGCCAGCTGGCATGGCTCGGACCAGGCCTAACACATCCTCATTGCTTTGTGTGTGCACGGACAACCCCGCAGAAAGGTGGCTTCTGGGTGCAGCTGACATCTGACCCTGCATGGGATGGGTTCGTGGAGAGAAAATTGAGCTTTCCCCTAAGGCAGGTAGGATGGATGTGTGGGTGCTACTGTGAGCAGTCAGAGGGAGACGGGGCTGAGGGCATGAAGCTGCAAACATTGGCCCCAGGGAAGGCCCAGTCAAGCTTAGGTTTTAGAATAAGAATGTACTGAGTACTTAGAAACTGTAATGAGGAATAGATGGAGGGATTACAGCTAGTAAAGGCCGTATGTGTTTTCTGAGAACTTGATAAATAGGAAAACAGGAAGAAAGGATAGGCTTATAGGCTGACAGGGCTCCACCTCTCAGGCTGGATTTGCTTGGTGTGGAAGTCAGCAAGGAGGGGGCAGCTCCTGCTTTGTGTATCTCTCTGAGCTGCCTGGACTTAGCAGGAAGACATAATACCAGGAATCATTTCAGCGTTTTATCCCGCATGTATCCTGGGGTATTTTAGTCCTATAATTGCGAATAAACAAATTTTGTGTGTGTGTGAGCAGTCATACCCTCTGCCTGAGGATGTATTTGCTCATTCTAGACTCATGAAGGAGTTATATCTTCATCAAAGAACCTTATTCATTTTGTGTAGACAACATGAATAACATGAACAGATCTCTTTCTTTTTCTTCTTGCCCCAGGAAGCATGGTTTTCATCACAGCCATTTTGAAATGTAGCATACACAGCTTAGATAGCTTAGAATTTACTTTTCTTTTAAGCTAGAAAACTACGATATCGGTCCCTGGACCAAACTGGGGATCTTGTCAGTAGACTAAAGAGTAAGGCAAATAAAGAAACTAATGTGAATTCCTATGTACAGAGATTATGAACAGAAGACATTTGTAATTCTCATTCTGTAAGAATACAAAGCTGTGTAAATAACCAAATCTTTGAAATAAATAGCAATACTTTTAGGGATTTGAATGCAGGAGGTTCTTGACAACTGGCACTCAACACTAGCATTTCTTATGGATTTCTGAAATTTGAAACTGTCGTCTTCCTTGTTTTTTTATGACTGCCAGCATAAATCCTTCCATCTTTGGAAGGCAGAAGGAGAGGTGTGGTGAGCTGCCTATAAAACTGGTTTCAGGCTTTGTTTCCACTCCTTCCCAGTGTCTACCATCAGCTAAGCTGGGCACTTTGGATTCTAAGGTCAAGAAAAAGCAAGTCTGTATGCACATTCAGATACACAGTTCCTACATCTTCTCAGCACTTTAAAGGAACCTAACTAGAAGTTCTGTCTACCAAAAAGCACAGTTTAGATCAAGCTGAAATATTTTCCTGATTAGCTCAGGAAACCTAAAAAGAAAAACAGTGATTCACAGAACCTTACACAAGGTTTTTTAAACTTCACAAACTTTACATGCTTGCTTTAGCCACCATCGCTTGTCTGATTTGGCTACAAGCAATCCTGTTTGCAGTGGTGGCTGGGTTACTCCAGGGATGAACACAGGCTACCCACAGCATCCAACAAATTCCCCCAGAGAAGAGGGCATCTAGGCTTCTAGTCCTAGATGCTGTAATGCAGCTGTGAAGCCATGCTTGATTTTTGGCAATTGCTGATGAAAAGCCTAGTCCAGACATACTCTATTACTTACTTTTCCTGAAGATTTTGTTTAAATACAATTTAAGAATACACTTACATGGCAACACCTTTGAATTTTGTCTTGGAACAGGTGTGAACTCTTTTCAAGTCTACATGGCGTACAAAGATCTCTACCAAATGTCCGACAGCCAGGTATTGCTCTGAATGCTTTTCATTGCTGTGATCTGTCCTCTCTTTCCTCACTTGAGGAGTTTCCCAACACTTGAGGAGTTGCTGAGGTTGAATCCCAGAGAAACATTCTCACTGGCCTGATTGGCAATGCGAGAAATGTGCAGTGGTGGTCTATTCTCTGGAGGGTCAGTGCTGAGCTGTGTAGAACACCTGCATGTGTTTCTTCAAGTGTATGACATTCCCCTTCTGTAGAGATCTTCTGGTGTCTCCCAACATTGCAGCCACTCAGCTCTGCCCAGGATTTCCCTCTTTTATTTTGCAGTGCCTTTCGAGAACTCTAGGTCAGAGAGGGATAAAAAGATGAAGCACTTGAGGCAGTGTCAGTTCTGAGGTTTCAAGAGTTTCTTGGTTGCTGTAAGCAGCTAAATGGAGTTGCTCTTTGGGGAAGGTGGCCTTTTCTCATTAGGGCTGGAGATAACAATGAGCTTGTTTGTCCAGAGCTCATTACAGATTCCAGACTCTTCAGCTTTCCCATTCATACGTATCAGGCCACTGTAAATGGACAATGGCATCTGTTAGTAATAATAATGTTTGCTTATTCAGTTGAGAAAATGTTTATTTCTTACTTATTCCCAGAGCTACAGCTCTTGGTCTCTTAAATAACTGTTGTTACACTTCCAATACATGTGGTTTGAATTGGAATTTTAAAGATAATAATTTATAAATATTCTCTGAGAGGCAGTGCCTGGTAAATTCAACTCCCTGTTGGAATTGCCAAGAGGAATACATCAAAATGTTTATTGTGTGGCTGGACTAATGGCTGTTACCTTGTTTGAATGTCCATGTTGTAAGCTGTGTATTGCAGCCCATTCAATGCTGCCTAAAGTGCCCTAGTGCAAAAGTAGACACTGAAGAACCTATATCTTCAATATTTATTCTGTATTTGAAAACTGGGCTCCCATGTGACTGGAGTCTGGTTTAGAAAAGGGACACATAAGCTGAATTTCCACCTTTTGGAAAGGAAACTGTATTTCAGTAGATGTGTGCTCAGAAATTACCAGTAAAAGCAACAGGATCAACTATTGCCCTTCTTTATGGATGGGTGTTGAATCTTAGAAAGAAATTAAAAAACCAAGGATGCTCTAGAGAAAATATTGCAACTTTTAATTGCAGGATTAAATATGTTGGTGAAAGCTCAACAATGACTGCTCTAAGAAGATGGTGCAAAATGCCTGCACTTCAGAAAAGAGATGTTCTAGCTGTACTAGAAGTGTCTGTAGTACATGGCAATAATTCTATTTTACATTTGCTAAAACTACAGAAAAGAGGGTCACTAAACGTAGGCCTCCGTGGGAGGGCATAGTGAGGTGGCCCTGCAGTGCAGGGGCTGGGGCAGACTCTGTGTCCCAAGGAAATCCAGCCCTGCTCGGGGCTGTCGACCCTGTCTTGGTGCAGCTGGTGTGAACAGGGGTGGGTAAGTCAAGACCAATCAGTGAAGCTCAGGTTCTGTGTAGAAAAGAGATCATTTGCTATTCACCAGCTAATTACCAGCATAGAAGGTACAAAACCGAGGTGAATAGAGAGGTCTGAGTGTTAAGTAATGTGTTTTCCTTATTCAGCAGTGTTTCCTTGTTTGTACTACCTGCAGCTTTATGAAGCCTTTACCTTTCTAAAGAGTCTTGGGGCTGTTATCCTGGTCCATGCTGAAAATGGAGACTTGATAGCTCAGGTGAGTGAACCATCATTTTTGCTTCACTTTGTGAGATGATAGATACAAGAGAGGAGAAGTAAAATAGGCCAGTCAGAGAATGGATGGGAAGAAAGGAACTCCCTGGAAAGAGCCTTAATTGAGCCTGATGCCCTGCACACTGCTGGTATAAAGCCTGGGATGAGAGAATGGAGGCCCTTTTACATTAATTGACAGAGCATCCTTGAGATAGGGCAATGATCCAGGCAGCTCCTTGTCTTGGCAGTAGATAAGGACTAGATAAGGGGGGCAGAAGGAAGCCAGAAGATTTCTTCTGAATCCAGCAGATACAAGTGAAGCAGAACAATGTAAAGCCTTGTTCACAGATTTTGGGTGCAAAAAGTGATCTGAAAGCTTTATACGAACGTCTTTTGCTGCAGCTATCAGCATAAGCAACACAGTGAGTTTGGAGTAGGTATTAAAGCTCACAGACCTATTTATTTTTGAGAATATTCTTGTAAACTTCTGAAGTTTGAGAATAAGAACTGCTGTGATCTTGTAGACATTTCAAAAAAATGTGTTTAAGTGTAATCCATGCTCTTAGAAGAGGCATTTCAGAAACGCGAGGCTGAGCTCAAGTTCAGAATGTTCCATTAAAGTATCCTGGATCTCCAGTGCAGTCCTTGCAGGTCAGGTGCCCTAGGAGCTGCTGTCCTCCCAGTGGACTGTGCCATGGCTCTGATCGGTGCCACAATACATGGAAACATGGAAAGAGGCAACCCAAGGACAGCAGTTGATAGTAAACCTCCCGCTGGTTTTTCAGAGGCCAGGGTTCCCCTCTAAAACAGAAGGGGCAGGTTCGGGTGGGTGTTGTTATGATGCTACATTTGTGACAGATGTATCTTTGAAGGCTGTTGCAGAGATGTCTCGCTCCTCTGATCCCTCGTATGTGCATCGAGCCCCTCTTAGGTCGGTGAGGCTCCGAGTGAGCCTCTGATTTATCTGCTGAGCTGCTTATCTGCTGGCTTATCTGCTAAGGACTGGGTTGCAGAGCTGACAAGGAAATTACAGCAGCTAAAGCTATCTTCAAGATCTGGACAAGGCAACCCACCTTGTCTCATGGCTAAGGGAGAACCTCAAGGGAATGTTTGTGTGTTTGGGCAGTGTGTAAGAACTCTTGCCTTTGGTGTATTTTGTTTTTCCCTCTGCGGGAAAAACACATCTCCATCTGCCATCTTAGAATTTACCCCCTTTGAGAGCTGCCTTTCGCTTTTAACTTTGAATTTGGCCAAAATAACCACTGGGATCAAAAGTTACTAGTAAGGAGTCAGCAGGCATGTACCATGCAGTCGTGTCCTTCCCCCACTGAAACTAGATGACCACCCTCATTTGAATTCAAGAGAGGAAAAAAGCTGATTTCTCGTGAAGTTTAGCATGAATAAAAACTATTAAATACATAATTTATAGTTTTAATATAACATAAAATATCCAGTAGAATTCAAATGACTAATAATAAGCATGATTTAGTCAATATTACTGTAGGAATGGCAAAATAAAACCAATCAAATGGCACCTGTGGTGTTTTGATACATTGCCCATTAAAATCAAGGCACACTCATGGAATTGCATTTTTGATAGAAATCTATTTCAGTTACTTTTTTCTCTGATCAGCCTTCATATACAGCCATTGAATATGAACAAACAGGACAGAAAAATTACTAGAAAAAGAGGAAGTAGTAAATAAATGTAAATTATGTTATGCATCGATATATTTGTTCACCATTGCCATGTTTCATAAAATCAGTCTTTCTCTATGCTTTTATTTAGAAGAATTATTTTGATACTGAGAAGAAAGCTGCCTGCACATAGGTTTTTTAGGACTGTCCTGTGTGAAAATACAAATTTGATCTTGTCAAACAAATATTCTAGTTTACTAGCACTATCAAGTCCTCTTACAGTGGGTAATATATCATATGATCTGATTTTTTTACTTCCTTCAAGATGCAAATCTGTCCTACTTTGTGTATCTGTTCTATGTCAACATGCTATTTTTTTATGGCTGTAACTTCACTTTATTGCTGTATTTTAATTATTGGAAGTCTTTAACTGGCACTGTTCAGAGCCGGTGCATTAATGATCCAGAACAGCTGTTTTTAAGAATACCTATGAAACCTTATGTTTTTCTAACCAAAATGTTCTTACACAGTCAGATCAATACGTTTCTGTTAATGCCTCTTCAGCCTTGATTGATTGCAGTGAAGGCTAAAGTATGTATGAATGTTAACTTGTTCAGTTTTACTGGAGTACGTTGGTAATGTGTGAGCTTTTCACCCTCAGGGACCTGGGATCACATATTTATTAGTTGACACAGTCAAATATGTTCAGTAACTTCATCCCGGTCTCTAGGGGACATTTGTCTGTGTCACAGAGCCATTTCATCGTTGAGCTGGGCTCGTTATAGCCCTGCGGGCAGGGCAGGCCAGGGCCAGAGGTACAGCAGCAGCTCTGGTCCCACTCCTGCTCTGCTGTCGGGCCTGGACCCACCTCAGATGAAAAGGGGTTGACCATCAGTTCCTGCAAAAAGGGAAATTTATTCCAATATCACTGTTTGGACTTAAGTGAAGTTTTCTGTCTATTTAAAAAAAAATATTATCTCACTGCTGTGAAGCTAGCACAGAATTTTTTTCTGACAAACCCCCATTGGTATTGAGATGGGCTTTTTGATGGGGACATGGTGCCCTTGCAACTGGAGGGCACTGTTTTGCTTTATAAAATCATAATTTTAGTGATTAACTGTGTAGGAATAAAGTGCTACAGAAAACCACAAGTGTCAGCAATGCTGAAAGTTTGAGAAAGTGCTTTGTGGATTGCAGCCAGAGAGGAACTTGAGCAAGTAAATAAGGAATGGCAGGCTGGAAGTACCCATAATTACTCTTTAGTGTATTGGTTGAAGGCCATTCCCTGGGCTGGTGTCATGGTGTCAAGTAGGACTTTCTGGAGGGCAGAGGAGGTTTCCGATGGTGCAGCCCAATGACTTGGGGCACAGATATGCTCAGTCACACAGCAGAGACCAGTGCTGGCTGTGCTGGTGTGGTGTGGGACCAGTTTAGAGGCAGTGTTTTTAGTGTTCAGTGGGTTTTGCAGCTGCATTTACACTGACACTAAAAGGGGCAGTCAGACCATGTGGCTGTTCATCTCCCTGTGGACGCCGGGTGCAAGGGTCTCATCCTGGAGCTGGGTCAGCGTTTATCTCTTATGTTGCAGGAACAAAAGCGTATTTTGGAGATGGGAATCACTGGACCTGAGGGACATGCTCTGAGCAGACCAGAAGAGGTAAGAGACTTTGCTCATTTGGTCATTTGTGGAAGTATTTTGTCAAACGCGTAGTGTCGGAGCTTGGCTTCTCTACATGCAGGTGATGGACCGGTGCATCAGGGAAGGCAGAGGTCTGCTTCTCCCACTGCCTCTTCCAGGATTACTCAAAGTCTGAAAAGTCCATGTCCTTTCAACTTGTTTGTTTGCCTGAAAAGCCCTTTGGATGCTGCAGCAGGTACATTCCCTTAGTCCAGGGATAAGCACGTCCTTGTACATTCAGGAGTCGCAGCTCCTGCTGCCCCACGCACAGGTGTCCATGTAGTTTTCAAGTGTGACCTTTGTGTTTTGATTTGTGGTGACAAAAAAATGGGCTTACCAGGCTGAAAATCAGCAGTGCAGCTTGAGGGTCAGGCCTCAGAGTAACTGCATTTATTAAAATGCTTTGACTGAAAACCTCCTATGAGATGCGTGTGCACATCTATACTGTGCATATGCATACACCCACATAGAGATCTGCTTTCATGCTGGCAGATATATTGGTGTCAGAAATGCAGGCTGTAGAGATGCAAATACATGAGAATGGAAAGATGCTGTGAGCCAGCTCATTTTATGCAGCTCCCTTATAATAAAATCTGGGCTCTGGTGTGGATCATCTCAGGCATCTGGAAAGGGTTTATTTAATGACAAGGAAAATGCGGAGACATGAGAATGTCCCTTAATGTACACAGCTCAGACCGTTAGTGGGATGTGGAGGGTGGTAGTGGGAAGTGACTGCTTTCCTAGAAGACTAAAGAGACGTGGTCCTGGGTATTTGAGGCTGAACTTGAAGAGATTGTTGTGGTTTGCAGATCTTTATTTAACTTCTCCCCAAGGCAAAAGGAATCAGCTTAATTGGTCACATTCTTCTACTGAACTGTTTATGTACTTTTTCATTTTGCTGTTCAACATCTACTAAAATTATTTTAAAAGGATTGAGTTGTTTCCTTTTAATGAGAACAAGGGCCTAAGGAAAATCTGCATTTGCAGTTTCCAGAAAGGAAATTTGTTCAGCTCTAGTGCTGAGGTACAGAGGCTCTGCCTCCTTCCCAGCTCTTCTAAAGGTGCATTTGGGGTTTCCAGAGCAAATGTTTTGATACAAGTTCTGGGACAACCTGAAGCAGTCTGATGTAAGGAAAAATATTTTACAAAACTGTAAAGGATTAAGCCATGTGGTTTTGGAAGGCCCAAGTTGCTCAACTTTTCTAGCAAAATTCTTGCACAGAAATTTCTGTACCACTGAGTCACTATTTTCAGTTACAACAGGGTTTTTGGTATTAAAATGCCAATACTGTGAGTCCATCTGGGAAGGATCTGGTATAAAACTGATGGCTGGGGAAAGGAGTCTCCAGAGCTGCTGGGAAACACTGCTCCTCCATCTGAAGATGCTTGCTTTGTGTGCCTACATCCCAGATGGCTCCCTGGGAGGAGACTGCCTTTACGCTTGCTGACAGAGGGGACTTACTGGGCACTGCTTCAAAGGCTTCTATGGATTATGGGCTAAATTCAGTCCATAGTGCTGAAGTTGCTGTTTGAGAATTCTTTACATTCACTGTCACCATTATGTAAAGATTAGAGTAAGCTGCCGGGGGGAGCTCAGAGGTTGTCTCTGAGTAGGAGCAAAGTTTTCTTGCTTTGTTCTCCTTCCAACTGCAAGGTAGGAGTCTGAAGCAGGAAGGTGGGAGGGAGGTAAGGAGATGCTGCATCAGCTGCTTGGACATGACCTTTCCTGGGGTGCAGAGAGCCAGGGAGTTGTGTTTGTGCTGGGGCAGCTATACCCTGCTGGTGAGTACAGCCTGGCTGTGGTTACTGCTAGTGCCAAGTGTTTGAGGTTGGATTAGCTCCCTGTTTCCCAGCACTGTGTCTCTCTCTATGGAAAAAGCGAAATCAACCCCTGAAGAGTTGTTGTTGAACAGTTAGAAATATGGCTCAGTCCTCCAGTTCATTTTTTTCTTCAGACTGCTTTTGCAGTTAAGTTTTCCCTCCTTATTTTGCTCAGCTTGAAGCAGAAGCAGTTTTCCGTGCCATCACGATTGCCAGTCGAATAAACTGCCCGGTGTACATCACCAAGGTGATGAGCAAGAGTGCAGCTGATATCATTGCACTGGCCAGGAAGAGAGGTAAGTGACTTCCTTTGCTCCCCCAAACTAATTTTTCTTGTTCAATAGAAGCTCAGTGAAGAAACCTTTACATCTTGACCCAAATGGCAGGCTATTGGGAGATGTTACCAAAGAATGGTAGCGCCATCACAGATTCTAAATATTTATGGCTGGGAAGGATGAGGGGAAATCCTTTTGTATTTTTAAGTTGAGAAGCTGTCCTCTCACACTGTCCTCTTGAAGACTGAATTGTAACTCTTCTCTATCTTGTTTTCCCTTTTACTTTTCCCTTAGACTGCTATATCTCTGTTCATGGGAGGGAGATACTTAATTCCTAGTGGGATCTAGCACATCCTCCATGCCAGTATTTCAGATTGTCACACTCTGAGGTGTGGCTTGGGCAGTGACCTTGCTGTTAGAGATGCTTGGAGCTCTCTCCTGGCCTTGCTGCTGGAAGCTGACCCCCTCTGATGTGCACTGTAGGTTGGCCCTGCTTGCTTGGGGCCGTGATGGATCCAGGTTACAAAGCACCCAAAAGGGCCTTGTGAGCCTGAAGGCAGCTGCTTCCGAAGCTGCGTTTGCAAGTCAGGGCTGTTCTGCTGGTTGGGACTACAAAACTCATGAGCAGTGTGGAAAAGCCAAAGAGCAAATTATTGTCTTGATATTTGTATTCTTGGAGACTTGGAGTGTGCTACTGGGGACCATATGCTGCTATCTGCTGGTGCTGTGCCCAACCTGGGAGTAGTAAAAAGGCATGTGTCTGCTGAAGTGATCCACCATCCAGTGCACTCTGAATTGGAGCAACGGAGAGAACATGGCTGTGATTAAAACAGTACAAATTAAAAGCGGGTCTGAACTGTCTCCTGGATTAGAAAGAAAGATTTGTAAGTAGGCTGATAAAAAGCATGTAGAGCTCAGAGAGACTCCTGATTAATTTTTTATCATACAGACAAAGCCAGGGCTGTTTTAATTTTCTGGGAGCTGCACTAGCCATGTAGCAATGCGTGAATTATACATGGCTGCATGCAGCAAGCAGTGTCATGTGCTGAAGAGAGAGTGGGTTGTAATTAGTTCGTGTATATCCTTGCTTTCTCCAAGGTCCCCTTGTTTTTGGAGAACCGATCACTGCCAGCTTGGGGACAGATGGGACACATTACTGGAGCAAAAACTGGGCCAAGGCTGCAGCTTTTGTGACCTCACCACCTCTGAGCCCTGACCCTACCACTCCAGACCACTTAAATTCGCTCTTAGCATGGTAAGACTTCCTTTTTTTTTTTTACAGGCTGATGGTGAGGCAAGTGCAAAAGCCACATGGGCTGAAGCATCTAGGGATCAGCCTGGTTTCCTTTAGACCAGTCTCATACATGAAACAGCTGAGAAGGGACATAGAAAACCAGGGATAGTTGTATCCTTATGCTTAGGCTGTCAGTCAAGTGGGCAGTCATGGACACTCCAGTTGCTGGCTGGCTTGATAGGCAATTCCTGGATATTCAGGAATTAATTATTTTTCTTTCCGCTTTCCAAGTGATTCCTAGTTGTACAACTAGATTGTCAGGACTTCAAACTGGCTTTCTCCCTAGTTCTCAGTTTTCTTTAGCTGAATTATTGATATATGATAGGATGGCATCCTCACTGTCCAGCTTAAGCAACAGCCTGGTGGATAGACCCCCATCTTTGAGAACGGACTCAATTTTAAGCCCCAGTCATATTTGACAAGCACAGCTCCTGAAATGAGGGCTGTTCCTGAATGCAGAGGTACCTAGAACCAAGAAAAATTTCTTGGGGCAATTTATGTCAAAGCTGGTGAAGGGCTCTCAACTGTGAATTCATTTGAAAAGTGGCTTGTCCTAAATTAACTTGTGTTTGTAGCAGAGTTCCATCGGTTTATCTCCTGCATATTGAAAACTTCTGACTTGGTAGTTTGCCTTCATCTGGCAGGGACCAAAATCATACAAGTTTACTTGTGTCCAGTTCTTTCAGCCTTGTTATTTTTAGCTTGCCTTCTGTCTTTATGGGCTCTAGGGTCCTCCAGCTGGAAGACGGCAAAGATAAGTGGTACATGTAGAGCAGGTATGTCAGGAGAAGGAGGCCAGAGTGGATGGCAGGGAGAGTTTAATCGCTAGACAGGTGAAAGGAATGTGGACAGCAGAGAAAGAAGTGTCTTTCTCATATAGAAAAGAAGATATCAGCAATGCCTTGTCAGAAACCCAGACTGTAAACCCATCTCTGAAAGTATTTCCTGCTTGTAGCCAACTGTGGGTCTTCTTTAGCTTAAGCAAAAGACCATCTGCTGTGAAATGATACCGAAATTCGCAGCTGAAGCCCCACCAGGACAGATTGCTTAGGGCTGGAGTGAGGAACTCAACTTACCATTCAAATCCTTATTTACCTTCCTGTGGTGGCACCCACCTCACCTGCTGCCTCCCCTTTGTGGGGTTTCCAATGCTCTAGACAGAGCAGTGGAATTTGAACCTTGAAAGTGACCATCTTTAGAGCAGCTGCCTGGGAGGTGGGTGGGCACACACATGTGACAGGAAGATGCCATCAGTCAGTGCCACATCTCCCCTTGCACATGGTGGGTCAGGCTGTGCAGCCCACCAGAGCCCACCCAGGCTTTAACTCAGCTGCTCTAAAGATGCTGCAGTTGAGCTCTGAGTTACGTGTGGCTCTGGTAAGAATATGCAGCAGTTTGTTCTCTTCTGACAGTCTGATGGCAGAAATGTTTTTCCATAAATGATCTTTTTGTTCCAAACAAGGACCCAGAAAAAAATTACTTTCTTGGTCTGATTCACCACTATCAGCACTGTAAATGGTGAAGCTCACTGTGAGGGTAAGGCTCTAAGCCAGCACATGTAAATGTGTATCAAAATGTTTGACTCTTTACTCTGTTAGAGTGGCTATATATGCTTTCTAGAAGAGAGTCCCAAAATAATAGCATGTGGGTCAAGGCAGATTAGCTAAAATAGCAAGAACATTTTTAGAATTGGAATCCAAATAATGACTTTTTAAAACTAGCATCCGAAAGACAAACTGAGGACTTACAGAAGTTTTCATTATTCTCCAAGCATGCAAAAATAGCTTCTTTTTTTCCTAGTGGCTTAAAGACCTAGATCTTAAATGACAGCAGCTTAGCCTGTTTTCAGTTTTAATACTTTAAATCTATACTGTGAAACTAAAAAAAGAACCGTATATTTTATCAGTCTGCCCTGCATTTGGGGGGAATTTTATGCAAGGATAATGGTAAAGACAGTATTTCACGTTTCTATTGGATGCTTTGGATACCAGCATTTTACATGCATTAAAAAATCCTTACAACATCTTTCCTCTGCAAAGCACGCAGCATACTGCTTGTGCTCTTTTCCACAGAAAGCGTTGATTTTCCACTGAAAAGCTGAATGTGTAAAACCCCATCATGTCTCATGGGATTTGCAGATTGAAATTGCCTCGCGAGATTTGGTGCTTGTGTCATCTGTGGGCCATGAACCTGAGTTAGCTTTGATCTTCCATGGTGTGCTGCTGCATTACTGCAGCTGTGATGTGCCACCTCTTGTGAATCACAAATGTGAGATCTTGGTGCTACACAGAAGATGCAGCTTGCCATGGAAGTCTTGTTTAAGGGGAAGAATAAGATAACAAGGTATTGATCTGGCATTTAGTTCGTGATGATCCCTTCCTGTCTCTCGTTTTTTAGTTGATGTGATGCTTATCCCCCATTTGACAGTAGAGTGTCTCCAGACAGTCGGAGTGCTCATGGGGTTAACCAGGACGTGATGGGCAGCTCTCAAGTGACACACTTCAGTTTCAGAAATCTTCTATTGATTTGACTGAGGAGTGCAGTTCATGTCAATAATGTCATTAAATGTCAGAGGAGAGGGAATATGGAGTTAAGAAAGCAAGTCTTTCTTATCTTTCAGGTGCAGGAATTAGTAGTGTGGTGTTAGAAGCACAGCATAACCTCTGGGAAGTGGGCAGTCATAGAAGGCCTGGCTGTGACAGTCAGGTTTTCATGGTTATATCAATCAGAGAGCAGAAACAGAGAGGCCACAGGAAGTTTTGCTGATTAGAAGAGCATCAAAAAGGAAAAAATGGCATTGCAACCTTCTGACTTTATTGTTATGTTAAAATAAATGAATGTTTAACTGATGAAATTGGCTTAATCCTTTGGAGTAACACCAGGAAGTCATTAATAATCAGCAGTAGCTAAAGCATAGCGGCCTTTTCTGTACTCAGTTCATGGGTTTGGCTTCTGCTAAAACTGGATGGATGGCTTGTGAGCATGGTGAAGAACCAGAAAAGAGGCCAAGGACTCTTCTCTGTCAGCAGTCATTAGGGCTGGCAGCCTAAAAAATGGCATTAGAATTACTCATGTGTGACACTTTTTTCTTCTGTACTTGGCTATTTGTTAGTTTGCTGGATCTAGATTTGTGGACCAGAATCATTCAGTTGTTTCAGAGCTAGAATTTACATAATCAGTTAAAGAAAAGGATGACAGGCTCTTGGGGACATCACCCTTATGGAGTGATGGAAGAGAAATCATAGTGAGTTCTAATGTGCTTGCCTCCTGTAAGCTTAATCAAGAGCTAAAAATATGATGTTTCCTGTGGATACTGGAGGACCTTCTTTTTTGTCTTTCTATTTTTGCAAGGTTCTGCATATTGATTATGTTCTCCCTCCTTATTCCCAGAAGCAGCTGTGATCCAGTTCTGCTCTCTGTAAAAAAAAAAATTTCTCTAGGCTGAAAAACCCAACTTCTTAAATAAAAGCATTATTAAATGATAGCTCTTTTTGCATTTTTCTCCATGCCTTTTTCTGTGTAAGACCCTTAAGTCAGATAAATCCAGAGCATGTGTTTGACTTGCACTATGCCTTTTGTTGTTTAATTAGAAAACTACCTGATAAAAACTTTCTTTTTTTATTTTCTTGGTTCTGTTTTGGAAGGTCAGATGAGAAGTATTCATGTTAGTTTTGCAAGAAAGATACATGTGCAGGAGAGAAATGCAGGGGAACACGTTTGAAGCTCATGACTTTGGGTTGTGAAATTTGCCATTATTTTTAAAAGTGGTTGTGAATTAATTTATCTTCAGAGTGGCAGACATTTCATACAAGCTTCTGATCATTTCCTTAATCCTGGAGTAATCCTTTGTCCTGATTAGTGGGCTTTTGCCTGATCTCTGTCGATAAGCAGCCTGGAACCAGAGAGGGCTGTAATCCGGGAGCGCAGGGTGCTCCTGGGGGAAAGTGGAGATGTCCAGTGCCATTGTTGCTCTCAGTGATCTGCAGCCAATGTGGAAAGGCTGCTGGCATGATTTACAGCCTATGCCTCTGGTATGTAGGCTTGAAAGGTCCATTCACAGCCTGAGACCAAGGTCACCTTGGTGATGCCTGGTCTAAACCTTCTGTGTGTTAACTCCACAGTGGGGACCTGCAGGTGACGGGAAGTGGACATTGCCCCTATAGCACTGCCCAGAAAGCCATTGGAAAGGACAACTTCACTATGATTCCCGAAGGGGTCAATGGAATTGAGGAAAGGATGACTGTTGTCTGGGACAAGGCTGTAGTAAGTAATTACTTACTTTTATAGACTAAAAGAAAATGGAGTGTTGGCTGAATAATGAAAGCCAAGAGACTCTTGGCCATTGCTTAAGTGAATTTCTGATATATTTCTGAGAATTCCCTAAGAGAATGCTACTGTGAGGTGAATTGCTTATTTCAAAAACCTCTTCCAGTTTTTTAAACTCAGGGCTGTGTTTCACTTCTGACACTGTAACAGTATTGTGTTTTATTAGACCTGAGGCTTCCCAGACTCCACTGCTCTATTTTCCATTTGTGTCAGAGCGGATGCTTCTGAGAGATGTGGTATCTGGAGCAATTTAATGGTTTTGAAGTGGACTTCATATAAACTTGATGAATGGATTGTTTGAATTTGGGAAGTGTCTCATGGTTTTTGAGAAATTACAAATGGATGGCAGCTGAGCCTGAGGCTAAATGATGAAATGCTTTGAAGGAGAGCGTTGCACGTAATTCATATTGGCATACTTTGCAGTGGAGTGCCAGTATAAGTCAGGAATTTTTTGATGGTTCCATGGATTCTAATGTATAATGATATTCTCCCTCTATTGTCTGTCTCCATGTGCACACTGCACACACACACACTCACTGCATTGTGCTTGAATGCACATTGCAGACTGGGAAGTGGCAGTATTTACAGTGCTCTGATGAGCACTTCTCCCAGACTGTATTTCATAACCACTTTATTCAAGGACAGCTATTGAGATTCCAAGCACAGAAGCAGCTTCAGATACCTGCCATGTAGGAGCAAAGCAGGGAAGCAAGCAAAGCACAGCCAGCTGCTGATATTTTTCTTTTGTTACTCCCTCAATGGGAAGAAACTGCAGGAAGGGCTGCAACATGGGATTTACAGGTGGTAACATTCAGTCCTGCACCACTTAGTAGCTTATACTTTACAAACCTTGTATTTTACCAGGCAGGAAATAAGTGTTTATTTAATATTAAAAGGCTTGGCAATGTTATTCTTCCTTAGAACATTGTTCTTGCTCATTGCCGGGAGAGACCCCAAAATACTCTACTGAGAAATCTCAATGCTGTTCTTACAGTTGCAATTACCATCACTGACTGTATACCAAGTTGTATTGGTGATGACATTTCTCCAGGCAAGGAATTTATAATTGGTTGTGTTACTTAGATGTATAGGTCTGACAATACAATAATAGAATGGACTTAATTTGCAAGGAATGTTCCCAAAAATGTTGGAATCTTGACCTTTTGTTTCATCTCATAACAGTCATATAGGTTTCTCTGTTTTAAAATAGTTTAAATATTTAAATGAAAATTACTAGGACTAGCAACAAAACACACTTAGGCCTCAGTGTGTAGAGAAAGGGACCCCAGATAACTGAGCACCTTGGTGGTATCATGTGCACTAAGGTTTCATTGGCTGTCCTTTGCAATGCCTGGAGTAACACACTCATTTGAAACTTCCAAGTAGTGCACCATATATGAAGTCCTGTGTGATACAATCTCTGTTTCATGCAACATCATCCTATCTATAAAGTCCATGCCTTCCAAAATCTCCCTGACCTTTCAGTACTCTGAATAGTAAATCCTCATTTCATAAGCATGTTTTGCTCAAATCACATTGTTTTTTAGGCCACAGGCAAGATGGATGAGAGCCAGTTTGTAGCTGTCACCAGCACCAATGCTGCCAAAATTTTTAATCTGTACCCAAGAAAAGGCCGGATTGCTGTGGGATCGGATGCTGATGTTGTCATTTGGGACCCTGATAAGGTGAAGACTATAACAGCCAAAAGCCATAAATCGGTAAGGAGGAAATGAAAACTAACAAGAAAAAGGAAATGTCACTGTTGCTTTTCAGCTGTTGACCTAAATCGTGTGAACACCAATAGTACAGGATTCAGAGGAGGGAGATAACTGCCTACTCCTGTTCTGAACTGAGTAAAAGTTTCAGGACATGAGAGTATTGAAGTCCTGTGTTAGAAGCATTGAGATCAGGAAGGATTTCTTTTCTCTCTGCATATACCCTTGCACTATTTATTTTTTGCATGATTGTGGCAGATCTATAAACAGGTGTGAATCAGCAGCTCTGCAGCTGAGGTTAATAAAGCTGTGAGGATAAATTTAAAACCAGGTCTTTTTTTTTTTTTTTTTGCTTACCTAAAAAGCACCCAATAGTATAAATTACATGATTAAATTAACAATATCCTAAACTATGACAGATGATTAAATGTTTTGGTAATACAGCTCTAATCAGCTTCATGGATGGGATTTTCTGTTTAATTCCAGAGCTTTGCCACATATTTCTCTGCTCTCAGTTCAGAGTACCAGTGACTCTGACAGTTGCTTTCATTTTGACTGATAGTTTTTATCTTATGTGTTGTCTATCTCAAGTTGTTATCTTACTCTTCAGTGCTTTGGTTTTGTATTAGGGAATTCTTCCAAAAGTTTTACTGCAAATCCAGTTTGGTTTTTTTATATTAAAAAGGCAAAAACATTTAGAAATCTTTAAAATGTAAATTTAGGTGATTCAGTTTCTATTTCTCTGTCTTGGGATCGCTCTGTATTTTCAAGAAAGTAATAATCACCTGCCCTGTATTTCCATTTAGATTCAGACCTTCCTGGGCTTCACTGGGCTTTTTCAGACAGAAATATGTGTGCTGGCCTCTTTGAAATTCGCTTGCACAATCACAGCAGATGCACGGTGGGACCATGTCCTCTGGGTATCCAGCAGCTGAGTCACAATTTTCCTTCACATTAGGGCTATCATACTTCTAAATGCTCTGGGTAGATACAGCAAATCTTCAAAAAAAAGTGAAATCCTTGATGGAAAATGAAAAACGGAAAGAAAATGTCTCATCCAGGAAAGTCTGATCAGAAAGATCCTTTAAAATAATTTAATATCAAAATGCATTGCTTTTCCTTCATACAAAACAATTTTATACACTTCTTAATAGCAGTTGTCTAAAACTATGACTACCAAATGTACATTCTGTAAGTTACTAATTGAAAGAGGTCTTGCAGTGAATATGTTGGTTGATCCTCAGGCCATTGAGTACAACATCTTTGAAGGAATGGAGTGCCATGGTGCCCCACTCGTGGTCATAAGCCAAGGGAAGATTGTGTTTGAAGATGGAAATCTGCATGTAAATAAGGGAATGGGCCGCTTCATCCCTCGCAAACCTTTCCCTGAATATCTTTACCAGCGCATCAAAATCAGGAATAAGGTAATGTCAGATCCTATTTAATCTTTTTGTAGCCAAACCCTCTTGGAAGCACAGTAGCACATGTTTTTAATGTTGTTGTGCTATTATGAGTCCATATCAGATCGACTGTATGTGACTTGTTCAAAAATGACCACAGAACTCGTTGCAGTTGTGAACTCATCTAATTTAGCATTAACACCGTGAGCTTCAGCAGGTAGAAGATATAATTGCCAGTTGGCATAATTGCCTTATGTCCAGCAATGCCTTATGTCAAGGCTTTTGAAGAGAGGTGGAATAGTGATAGAATTTACTTTCAGTTAAAATTCAGGAAAAGAGAAAGCTTCTTGTGAGGGAGGGTTAGGCAGAATAAAAACAGAATTTTAAATTGCATACTGAACTGCTACACTGCAGAGAAGAAAAGCATGTCAGCCAGAGATTCTCATTATATTGGGCATTTCTAAACTGTTGTCAGTGCATTTGCTGAGCTATGTATTTTCAGCATTAATGGTTCAGAAAACTTTTCTCTTTTGTCTAATAAAAAGCTTGGGAAATGACCAAGATTAAGACTGGATCACCTCTGGTTTTGAATTATATCAATGCTTATCTGTTGAAAACCAATTGGCTGGGTACTAGTTTGGAGTTATTTGGAAATTGCTTCTTGTCACTGTGCAAGCACAGGTAATGAGAAAAATTAACTAAACCTCGTATTTTCTTCAGCCAAGCATATATAGCATAGGCTGAGTGAGACTGGCAGCTGAAATTAAGCCCATGAGCAGGTTGATAGTTTCTACCTTTCATCATTATTATACAAATTCTGTCAAGCTGCAGAAGAAAGGCCTGCACTTCTTAGAAGAAAAGGCACAGTAAAAAGCAAATGCACCTGCAAAACTTTTGCAAAATACCAATCAGTGTTGCATTTTTTTACATTATGCATGTATATGATACAGGCCCTCTCTTCATACTCACTGTTTCGGGCTTCAGTGCCTGGGAGTGCCATATAAATTAGTGACAAAATCATCAAAATAGTGAAAGCAGCACTTTAGAAACAAGTATCACAGAGGAGTGTCTTGTAGCAGGAGTTTGAACAAAATTACCTGGGCTAAGTAACCTGTGTCTTGCAAGTGGGCCTGGATTTTGGGAGACCTTTGACGCTTGGGCAAGGTCTGCAGACAAAGGGACTGATATTTTTGCTCCTGCAGCTCCCTCTGCTGGCTGCCGAGAGGGAGAGCAGATCCATGCCCACATTTCTTTTCCCACTATCAAATGTTATCCACTGGAAATATTTAGAAAAACCCATTGATGGTTGTATCAGCTGCTGTATGAACATGTCAGAGCACGACAGAGGAATATAGAAAAAACTCGTCAAGCAAGGGACTGCAAAAATGAACTGGCAGAGGTTGGCAATATAAACTTATCCCTGGAACAGGAACAGCAGTATAAATTCGTGCCTTTTATGGGTCCCTGGAAGATGGATTCATTGCTGTGATTGGCAGCTGCTCTCTTCTGGGCATTAGTTTTAGCTCAGCCTGCAAGACAGTGGCTCTTCTGAACCTGATGTCCCTGTCATCAAAAGCAAGGAAAATGCATTGATTGCTTTGAGAGCTGGATCAAACCCCTGTGCATAGTGTCTTTCTATACAGTATTTTAATTTCACTTTTAACCTGTTGGGGAAATTCCTCTGAAACCATAATCTTGTAAGACACAGATTTCTGATCTTTTTGATGAGCTTTGCATTTTGCAATTCAATGGCTTCAGGCTCCTTCTGAAAACTGGAACTGTTCTTATTAAAATATTATTTCCTAGATTCCTATGATTTTAAGGCCAGTGGAATTGTTTTGATTGTCTTTTCTAATATTCCTTGTAAGAACCATACAGGGAAAAAATCTGGATACCTCAAACTGAAATGAGAGCTTAAATGACAGATGCTTTATTGACAAATACTGTAATATGGGTCCGTAATATGGGTCCCCTGCCACAGTCCAGTGTATAATCGCTTTCCTAGTTGATGACAAGAAGTAGAAACTTTTGAAATGTAATTTAAAAATTGCTACTCCTTTTCAATGAGTTTTAATAAAGTGAATGAGATCTACAAAGGGGAGGAGCAGAGGAAATACAGGTAGGAGAGAAATTGCTGCAGTTGGTATAGTGGGTATCAGTTGTGCTACAACCCAAGTGTGACTCAGCAGCTGAATGGAGAGAGAAGTGATTGTGACTGACTGATGTAAAATAAACACGTCAGACCTGTTGTTTTGAATCCCACGTCTCCCCTTTGATTGTCAAGGAAACCTGATAAGGAACCCTCTTGTAAATTATATATATATAAAAATGGAGGGAGCAAGCTTTATATTTTCCTTTATATATAAAGCAAACTGCACTTTTCTTTATATATGAAGTATAGATGTGTTGTTAATTCAGCCAGTGCAGAATATAGCTCTGTGCTCACTGCTCTCTGCCTGCAGTATCATTAGGCAGCATAATCTGAGCATTTAGTGTCTGGATTTTTACTCTCCTCTTGTTTTAGGTGGGAGGACTTCAAGGAGTCTCTAGAGGAATGTATGATGGGCCTGTGTATGAAATCCCAGCTACGCCAAAATATGCAACTCCTGCACCCTCAACTAAATCCTCCCCTGCCAAAAACCAGCCCCCACCAATCAGAAACCTCCATCAATCCAACTTCAGCTTATCAGGTAAGTCAGCCTGACTAATGAGAAGTCTTTTAAAGCCATGAGTATGGATTACTGATGATGAATTTCAATTACAATTACTTCTTTACTCAAATATAAAAGATTTGTATGTAGTCATACACATGCATATATTTACATATATATAAGTATATACATGTTTTTATGCATTCGTTCCCTAGGGATGTTTTACATATTGCCAAATATTCAAAATGTTTGCAATCTGAAATTTTTCTGTGTCAGTCTTTCAGTGTTATTTACCTGACCCTTTGCAATTAGCTGAGGTCTGTGGTTGATGTGACTGAAGCCCCTTGGTGGTGTGCACAGCTGATGGGACTTGGGTCTGGTGCAAGCCGTGAGTCTCAGACGTCTCACAGGCTGCATCACCAGCAACTGCTAGACATGGAAACCTCAACTGTCCTTGTCCATGGTCATAAACCATGTGCTGAAGTTGCTCATATGCAGATTGGAGTATTTCTTATCCTCTGCTCTTGGTGCCCAAAACATTTTCCATGGTACATAGGCAACAGACAGTAAAATCATCCTTTGGGGTTGCTGGAAATAATTATTGTCATCTGAAGACAATTACAAGTGTGTCAAATCCTTATTCTTCAAAAGTCTACAGCCTCAGTGGTGAATAATGCATCCATATGATGTTATGAAAGTCATTGGACTTTCTCCCTCGTGGGAGCTGATGGTGGAGTTTTCCTCCCTTTACAGATCCTCTCTTTAGAATCTAAATGAAATTTGTGTAACAAAGTCCAAGGAGAGCAAATGTTTTAAAAACCCTTTTAGTGAGTTGAAGTGTATTTTTGCCCATACACCTGGGGCCATGGTGAGCATATATATGAAATCTGTATGATATATATGAAGCTATGCAAAGCAAAAAAAGTGCTTAGAAATTTCACATCGTAGTAATACCCAATAATTGGGATTTTTATAAGCATCTGAAGCTGTGGTTTCACAGTGCACTGCTGGATCTGGGTACTACCAAGGCATCTAGTGGTACAAATTTGATCTGAATGATGCAAACACAATATTAAGCAGAACTGGAGACTACTGTAACATTTTAAATGACCCCACACATTTATGGTAGTCTTACATTGCCTTTAGGAAATTGAGTGTGATCAGGCAATATTTAGCCTGTGAGAAAGCTTGCTGTCCCCTTAAGCTTAACCTTTCAGCATTTTGAAATTGGTATGTTTACATCAGCTCAGTGCTCATTTCCTCATGGATTTATGATTGCTAACATCAGATTTACTGACCTGTTGTCCCACGGACTCAGTAGGGACATATATTCTAAGTCAGTGAGGCACATTTGAAAAATCCACTCCGCACAAATGTGTTTTGGGGTAATTTTTGTAGTTAGTAATACTTCCTGTCAGGTCTGATCTCACAAAGGGAACCCAGTCTGTAGGTTGTCATCGGCTCTTCTTCAAGTCAGTGGAAAACAATTCTCCATGTAGGGTGAGCATCAGTCTGATCCTAAACATTTAATCCCACACTTCTCATTGAAGACAGCTGGAGGTAGGCACAGAAATGTGCCTTGAAGGTCTGTTCAGCACTTCAGTCAGGCTCAAGAGAAACCAGCTGATGGTGTGAAGGAAGCATAGCCAGGTAAAACCTCGGTACTGATGGTTTATTCCTTTTCACAGCTTTGTTTTCTCATTTGCTGTTGCTGCAGGAGCTCAGATTGATGACAACAACCCACGTCGTACTGGCCACCGCATCGTAGCACCTCCCGGTGGGCGCTCCAATATTACCAGTCTTGGCTGAAAAAGGATGATGGACAGAAACACAAGGATCATGGGAATAATGTCCATTCCCTTCAATATCTGTGTTATTGAGCCCACAGTTTTATTTGGTACTAATGGAAATAAAAACTGAGATGTCTTTCCTTTTTTTTTTTTTTTTTTTTTTTTTTTTTAGGAAGGGGGGTTAAAAGT
>VZTE01005128.1:278034-360795 GCA_013397775.1 Eulacestoma nigropectus | reverse complement strand
TTTTTTGTTTTGTATAGGAAGAGGTGATAATAGTGTGGTGTGTTTGCTTGGAACTACTTGCCTCACAATTGTGCTTTCATGCCATAGTCACCTTAAAGCATGGTGCTTCCATTGCCCCTTTAGTGACTACAGGTTTTAGCTTTGTCTCGTAACTGAATGATGGTTCCTTTGCACCCTTTCGCTGTATTAGAGTAGTTAATGCATGTTACTGAGTTATTTATGCAAGTTGCATTCTGTGAGTGAGTCCCTTTAGAACACGTTGCCAACAATTGACTAGACACAATGCCAAGATTAATGTCTGTATTTGAGAAACACCACCAAAAACACTAAGGAAGGAAGAAAATGGCCATCTGGAAAGCAAGCAGTAGAGTAGTATAGGCAGCTTCTGTTTAATCTTTAATTTATTATAAACCCAAGAAGCACTTCTCTCAAGACACAGAAACTCATCGGGACACGTAATGACAAATGGTCTCCGTAGCACCTGTCTGTTCCCACTCGGTACATTCCAAGTCTGTGTCCTTCTTGTTTCCATTTTAGACAGAGCCATAATTTTACATGCCAATGCCATTGCCACCCCTGCAGGGATTTCTCCACCTGGGCAGTAGTGCTCTCCTTCTGCATGAGATTTTTGGTACTTACAGATAATCCAAGTTGCTGTCAGATTTTTAAAGTTTTTTGTACAAATTTTTTCCTTTGTAATCACATGCATTTTTACTTACTCTACCGTATCAAGATCTACTAGTCGTGGTTCAATTTCTGAATTCAAAGCTTGTGAAATAAAGGAAATTAATTGATGGGTAATCGTCTTCCTCTGCTTTCCAGTGCTGTGACTCAATGATTGAAAACTTGGAATGGAAGAATTAAGAGAAATTGTCTTTCAGGTTGACATCATGCAATAGAAGGAACCCCCTTAGATCACAAGTGTTGTTAAGTGTATGCATATGCACACTATAGCGTGATACAGTATGTCTTACTAAACAGAGCTCACAGTAAAAATATACTTACTAAAAATTGTACTTACTATTGACTAACATGTACTTACTAATGGTTAGATTCAATCTTAGAGGTCTTTTCCAGCCTTAAGTCTGTGATTCTGTGACATCACAGCTGCCTCAGTTTTGCCCAAATGAGACACAAATTAACTTTCTCCCAAAGACCTTTAGGTCTACATCTTATTTGCCTAAAATGGTAATTCATTGCCATCATCTCCATCTTTAGTAGACCAGTACCCAGTACTCCAGTTTGACCTGAGCTATATTTGACTTCATTCTGGTTTTCTCTGCTGGCTGCTCTGAGACAGTGTCCAGGCATGGCAGGAACAGAACATGCTGCAGGTAAGGTGAGGGAAGTGGACTTAGAGTCTCTTAAGAGCGAAGGAAGTATTTCTCCTTGTCTTCTGACCCTCTCACAAACCATATAAAGAAACCTTATTTCCTGTCACTTTTTGCATGTCTGATGGTGCTGCAGATGCTGTCGGAGGAGGTGTGGGCTGCAGTGGAAGTGGGATGCTATGAGATTAAGCAGGTCAGCAAACACCTGCCCTTGTGCCGCTGTGTCGTTATCCACACTACAAAGCTGCAGCAGGAAAGGGCTTGCAGCAGAGGGGTGCCACTGGAGTGGTGTTACCAGCTGCACTGCTTGACAACAGAGCACCCATCCATCCCACCCATGCAGCAGTAACTTGTCTTGGCACAGCCTATGTGGTGCACACTGGGTACACGTGGGACATAACAGTTTTGGGAAGCAGCCCACCTGAAGCCTGTCATTCTGAAGGCAGTATGTTGTCACCTCCAGCTTGCCTGGGAAAGGAACTGCTACTCTGGAAAAATCCATTTTGGTCAGCTTGGTCTGAGACCTGGCAGCAGAGCTGGTCCGAAGAGACAGTTTTTCCTTTGGCTTTGAGCTGAACCAGTGCCGGAACATTGCAATTCAGTCTGCACTGAACTGAATTGGTTGCTCCCAAAAAAAGAGGAAAAGAAAGCTTTTCATGAATAATCCCTTCTGCTAAGAATTCAAATTCATGTTTCCTATTGCCTGGAGAGTGCCCTCATCCTCAGGCTTCCTTGCTCGTTTGGTGGTTTGGATATTTTACATGATATGAATTAAAATAAATTGCTCGCTTGGTGGTTCAGGTTTTTTATAGGAAGTAAAATAACACTAGCAGAGAAGCCTGAGGACAATGTGCCCTGGAATAACCTACAGCCTAGCAGGTAAGGCAGTCGTGAAATGCTAAGTCTCTATCTGCCTTGTCCTATTCCAACCCATTTGCTATGAGTGTTGACAGCCAGCAACAGTTGTGATGTCACCCTGACAGCAGAAATACCGCTGGTTTGTGAAGCTATGTGGCAAATTTGACAGTGTGAAAATTCGGAACTGCTGGTTACAATTTCCTTTGTGCTTTTCTTGCATGCTTTTGTGCAAGCAGCAATGGTTGCTCACCTCCAAATAAAACTTCCACTCAATGTATGAGGCTTGTCACACTTGAGGTAGCAGAAATGATTGTTGCATAACTCGCATTGAGATTCCACTTTTCCTACACACTTAACAGCATCATAAACCAGAGAACCTTTTGCCTACGAGCTGGTCAAAGATCCACTGCTAACATGTATTTATTTTTTCACAGTGAAGTGTCTGTGAATAAATACGTGGGGGTGTTTTGAGAGGCATTTCATGGTTCAGTGCTCCTGTGTGAACAAGACTGTGCCTGTCAGGTCAACGTGACTTTCCTATGATGTCTCCAAGAAGAAACAGCCTAAGCCCCTGCAGCCTGGCTGCTGCTACTGTGGCACTGCTGAGGGGCAGCCTGCAGGAAGCCTGTGGATCCTGCGCTGTGCCTTGCCAGGTGAGGTGAAGGATGCCTCTCTTGGGTGGTTACTGTGATTCCATCAGAGAGATGGCATGTGCCATTGCTCATGGAGGGCTAAACAAAGCAAGGTAAGGGCTGCTTCTCTTACCACCCAGAGGCTATTTCATAGCAATGTCCCTGCCCCTACATCACTAACCTGTCTTTAAAAAAATAAAACACTACCAGTAAAGAAAATGTGGGTTAGCCAGTGAGCCCAAGTGCATGCTGCAGAATAGGAAACTGCACTTGAGTTTGCTCCCTTGCAGGAACACCAAGCTGGGAGATGTTGTGAACTTCATGGGGAGCTGCTGTTACATCAACTACAGCTGGAAGCAGTGCAGAGCTTTCAGGCTTTCTGAATAGTCAAATTAGTCTTTTAGACTAATTAAAATTAGTCCCTATGACCAGCCTGGGAACTATCTTTGTCAATCGAGTGATGTGGAAGGGAAAGCTGGATCCATGGATTGTTTTCAGAGTGTATTTTGGACCAGTTTGTCTTGTGTTAGTTTGTCTGCTACCAAAGCAATGCAGTTACATGTTTAAATTCCAGTGTTTGTAGCAAAGCCTGCTAATTATGATGCTAAGACTGCACCAAAACTGACAGCTATCCCAGCCTTTAAGTGTTTCTCTTGGCAATATATTGGTCTTTGTACTCAAGAACTAAAATCTCAGACTAGACCAAGTCAGATGACCATCTGCTCTGGGTTCCAGTAGCCAACAACACAAGCTTAAAGGCGGTCAGAAGAGCAAGCATATAATGCTAATCCTCCTTGGAGTGTTTGCTTCATTTCCACTGCTTTGTAATTTCTTGAGAAGCAGCAGCATCTCTGTACTCTGTAGCTCTCAGTGAATTTTTCTGCCATGCATTTGCCAAGGTGCTTTTAAACTCAAGTAAAATCCTGCCACTAATAGCTTCTGGAGCAAGGAATTGCACAGCTTAATGCACAATGGCAAAGTGTTGATCTAGTCCTCTTGGCACCAGCTATTTCTTGCCATTTAGACCTGGCATGGTTCTCAAAGACCTCACATGGCAACAGCCTTACAGACCCAAGGGAGTGGCAAGCAGAATTCACTGTAGTTTGCCATGATTTCATCTTCTTGACATAAACATTTGTCCAAGGAAAACTCTTTAGGGTACCTAATAGCTACACAGATATTCATCTGTCAGTGCATCTAAATATACAGTGCCCTTAATAACACTGTAGGTGTTGCATTTAAAAAAAAAATTTAAATTAGAAATATCACAGATCTGCATGATAGAAACAACTGCATACTTAGAACATCAGTCTGGAATAACAGTGATTTAAATCAAGTTGTATTTTAATCCTGTGTAATTGTCAAGGAGCTCTAGGTACAAAAAAATGTGTATTTTCATTCCAGGCTCAACAGAACATTGGATTCTGCATTTTTTATATTTAGGGTCAGGAAATGTCCATGACTTCAGTGCTTGCACCTGAATTTTCACTTCTCTTAAAAATTCTGAGATGTCTGAATGTACCATACTCTGTTCCTTATTTCCTTCCCTCTGCACTTACTACTAAACTATCAGTCCTTGTTCATCTACTCTTGGTAAAAAAATAAATCTCATTCATCTAAACAAACTGACTTTAGGATAGTTTTTCATCATGGTTGTGATGAACTTGGCACAAACTTCCCAGATAAATTTCAGTGATGGCAGTGAGGGCTGTAGGGTGGGGGTGTATGGGAGATGGAAAAACATTACCCTCGATGTTTAAAAATAGGAGGAAAAAGGCATGACATTTTTCCCTAAATTTCTGCAGTGTTTTTGATATGTACCTGTAAAGCATGATCAAAACTCCATGTTATCCTTTTCAGAATAAAGAGAGGGTGCTCTACGAACACTATGAACTGAGTGTTTTGAAATGTGACTGGTGCCTAGGTGTCCCATTTTCCTCTATTCTGAGCCTATGATTCTATAACATAACATAAAAGTTCAACAGCATTAACTGTAAAACAACTGCTCTGAGCTTTGTTTCACATTTTCTGCACTTGTTTCTTGGTCCAGTTAAACTCTGTCTTGTTGAATATCTGCCTCACTGACAGGCAGTGATGGCAAGTGTCACACTATGCACATCTGCACATGACATTTAACAGGAACTCGGTGCATCCACGGAGAAACTCAAGGGGACTGAAGTCACCAGTGGGGACAAGAGTAGCGGGTGTTTTGACAGGAGATTGCTGGTGACTGTGGGAGAAAAGAAAGGTCTGTAGAACCTCCATCCCAGGAAAGTCAGGCAGCTGGAAGGCTGGCAGGTGCCCGCATCCGGACCTGGGGGGACTCGCGGGGATCGCACCGAGGGACAGGGACCCTCCGGGGCTCCTTCCCGAGCTCCCTGCCCCGCCACCTCCTCCAGAGAGGGGATGGCAATACCGCGAGCTGCCCGGGAGAGGGCACTGCTGCCCTACTTTTGGGACAATCCGAACTTTCTTCGTTCCTAATGGAGGAAAAAAGCCATTTCAGGCCGGTCTGGCCAAAGCAGAGCACCGGGGAGACCCCACGTGGGTAATTAGAAACCCACTCGGGTGCTCAGAGGCCCGCTCGGGCGATTCTGCTGCACCCTGGGTGTGACAGGAGCCACTGCTGCGCTGAGGGATTTAGAGCATCATTGGCTCTGACGGTAACAGCTCCCTGTGCCATGGGTACAGAGAGCTCTGCAGAGTGAAACGTGCTCAATCCAAGGGGAATACGCTGCTTCCGTTACAAAAACAAAAACAAAAACAAAAACAAACCCCCAAAAAACCCAAAAAAACCCACAAGCAGCAAACTAAAATGTCCAGACTGGGAAGGCAGAGAGAGACCATAGAGCTGAAGTGCTGAAATACCAGAATCAAATGCTTGAAAGTGTACAATTTAGAAATTGTTTACAACTGAGATGAAAATAAACCATTTAACACTCATGTGTAACAGGCCTGGTGAACTCATTTGTATGGCAGCACTTTTCTCTGAGGCAAACTGCGTAACTGATGTGGTACTTTCCATCCTGCACCAAAGGACAACCTTTTCATTAGCAAAATATAGGTTTATTTTTAAAAAGGCAGAATACTTCCACTTCATGAAAGCTTCATGATTGCTTAAGTGGGGAAATTTATTACACAATACAGGTGCTCTGTACAGCCAGTAAGAATTAACTGCTTTGCATAGCAAGAATTCCCATAGGAAACATAATGAGCATAAAAAAGTATATTGGAAACAAAAGGGTGCACTTGAGGAAGAAGACTAGAAACTGAAGTATAAAAAGTGAAAGCGTAAACCAGATTTGTCTCATTTTTTCCAGAAGTAATAATTTGCATTCTGAGACAAAGACAGAGAAATACCTATATAAAAATCTTTGTACAAATTTCAAAAAGCATACATAGGACTGGAAGCACAAAAATATAACAAAAGAGAGACCAAATGTCATCTTCTGATGTACCAATACCATCTGAAGCCTGTTTACATATTCTTTACACTTTTTTCTCTTTCTGTTAGGCCAAAGTAGCAATCACAAAATATCAAAGACTCAATGTACCACAGCTCGGGCTCAAAAGCAAACGGTGCACCACTATCGTGATGAAACCTTACTGAGATAGACCGACCTGGGCCAAGTGTGCATCCATTCTCCTACAAGCTCACTTCCCTCAGGTTTATTCCAAATCTAAAGCTGTCTCCCCTGCATATTACCCAAGAAATCTCAAAGAGCTTGTAGTAAAGACTTCCTTCTTCCCCCTTACCAAAACCAAGAGGGAATGTTTTATTAACAGCTAAAGGAAGTTGAAATTGATTCTTGGTCTGCAGCTAAAAAAGATTTATGGGTTATTACTGATTTTCTTTGCTGTTCCTCAGCAAAGCAGCTCAGTAAGTACCTATAGCTGCTGAGACTCCCCAGAAGAATGCTTTGGTACACTGTGTTCAGACAGCTCGAACAAAGGCTTTTACTACCTGCTGCCTTTTTTTTTTAACATCTTCGAGTTTTTCCTTGGTTCAGTCTCCCCTTCATGTGAACTCTGTGACATCTCTCTGAAAGAATAAACAAAAAGAAGAAAACAAAATTGCAGACAGTTTTTAAAATGCCGTACTTCCCTCTTAAACTAAATTAATTTTGGTAAAAGAAAGGCGCTTGCTATATAACTTCCGCACTCACTGGTTTCAGCTGCCTCTGTTGAGCCTGCCAAAACAAAGTTGCAAAGAGATAAACGTTCCTTTGTTGGGTCTCTGTTCCCTACACACGTATCCCTTGTTGGCTGTGGGAAAGGAGTGTGTGAAAAGGGTTGATGCCATCAGGGAAAGGAGGCATCTCCTGAAGTCAGTCCCAGGCTGAGGTCACTCAGGGGATAAATACTTTTCCCCAAAGGCCTGTGGCTCCTGAGAACCAACTGTTTGCTTTGCCTGTCAGCAGGATTTTCTCTGCTCAATATATCAAGCCCCAGCGACCAGCTGGCTGGTTTGATCTGCCCGTGGTAATCAGCTGGCATCTTTCAGGTTTGTAGCCATTTCTTCTCCTCTAGTTAGCACCCCAGCATAAGCCAACTGAAACATCTATCAAGAAAATCATTGTTAGAGCTGCTACCCTCATCAGCCAAAGACTGGCGCTTGCCTTTGTTCCTGAAATAAAGGTGGAAGTTAAAAGCCTAAATACCACAGACCATATTTTGGTTGCTACATTTCAACCTAGTTCCATTGAATTCACTTGTCTCTGCTGATTTATGCTGTCTGTGACTCTGGTTGAAAAAAAACTAAACAAAGGAAATTTGGAAACAGTATTTTTCATTTCTCTACCTTTAATCAAAGTTATTTATAAAATACAGAGCAGCACAGACAAGCAAACACAGATGAATTTCCTAACTTTAAAAAAGATTATGGGGTAAAAAAGGTTAAGTACATGTGAGAAGTAAATATTAAGGAAGCTCAGCTAGTACAGGCATTATGTTTTGAGTTTGATTGACATACCTCCTTAAGAAGTAGATTTTTCATTTTTTATATTAAAAAGAGAATTTTTTTATAAATAGCTTTTCACATACCATATTTTTAGTCTCTAAAGTACCTGCATAAGCCAGAAGTCATTCCATGGGACTCTTGAATATTTTCATGAGAATCATCTTTTTCTGCAGATTTGGGTGACTGGAAGGTTTCTCTTTTGGAATTTGTTTTTTCACCTGAATTGCATGTGGATTAAAAAAAAAAGAATCACATATAGTAGAGCTTGTTTGGTTTTCATTAACCTAAAGCAAAAAAATACACTCTAACACTTCATACATACCTATTATTATTCCAAGAAAATCACTCCACTTCACATTAGCCTAGCATACTGCTTTTTTTACCATTGGTTAGTTCTCACACAGCAGACCCTGAACTTCCACACTAGCTGAACGCTGAAGTAAGATTCCATGTGGTGCAACAGTTGAAAGCCCTATCATATATTTTCTTAGCAAGTAACTGAAAATGGCTTTTTATTACCACCAAACAGAAGAAAAGCCAGTTCATATTTTTCAGTGATTTGAATCAGAACAACATGATGTTAAAAATTCACTGCCTTTAGGGCCCTGAACTAAGTTTCCACATGTGTCCGTGCGGTCATGGTGTCTACCAGGGCAAACACTTCTGCACACTTGAGAAACAACAACTGGGGAGAGAGACTTCAAAATTGTGCAGGTGAGTGAGCTGCTTTTCCCTTTCAGGCACCCATCTTGCCTTTCAGCATCTTTCAAATGTAATGCCATATGTTTCATTCTGATAATGACAGAAAGATTGCACGGCTCAAAGGATGACACTGCATCTGATGTACGGACTAGGGAACACAACTGCCATTCTAAAAATTTGTCCCTATCTCTTGAAGAATGAATTAGTATAATTTGTTAAAACTACAGTAAATTCATAAAAATAGATCAAACTTCCTGATTCAGTAAGATTGTACTTTTGAGCACATGTGTGGAAAGGCAATTCTTCCATTTACCAGGAGAATGAAAGATGGGTGATTTGACTCTGCTGTTCTCCCAAGGGTTTAGTAATTGACGTGAACAGAGTCGTTTCTAAAGAACACTACAAATACATGAAAAATGTTTTGGTTTCAGCAGGGCAAAGCCTTACCTCAGTGGACACAATGTGATCTGTTGGTTAAAGGCTGCTCTGGAGTGAGGAAAGGTGACACTTGTTTGTGGCTGTGGTGCTGGAGAACTGGGTGACCTTGAAAGGTTCCATTACTTTTCTACATCCCAATTAGGGAAATGGCACTGATTAAAAATCTCTCCTGAAGCTCCAATGTGTTATACTGCAAAATCTGCACTGATATGAGGAATTATGTGGGGTTTTTTTAACAATTCAGGATAGTACCAACCTGCTGGCTTGCTCCTTTTGGAAGGCTTCTTCTTCACAGTCAGTGGAACTCGGGTCAGCACAGCCAGCTCACTCACAAAGTCCTGCTCTGCTTCCTGCATGCAAGGACAAAGCAGCAATCACTCAACACAGCTCAATTCTGGGTTATGTTATTCTACACGTGGCGTGACAAAACAGGCACATCACTGCAGAAACACAAGAAACAATATGGCCAGCATCACGGAAGTGTTCCTACAAGACAGTGGTGAATGTCAGCTGTGATTTCAACTAGGGTAGCAAAGAGACCCCTACAATCTGTCCCATGTTTTGCCATTGCATGCTTCAGATCCGTGAATCATTTCACCCTGATTTACCCTTAGCTGATTCTCCAACTCGGCTTCTAGGTGGTACAATCCCAGCAGCTTCTGTTTCAGAGACTCTAGACGAATTTGTTGCTGCAGTTCAAACCGAGTCAAAATCTTCTTTTGCTGTCGTACTATCCTGGTCAAGAGAAATGTAAATGTGCAAATGTTGATCAGTCAAGGGAGGAATACTATCCTGTCAAAGTCTATTTAGAAGATTTTGTAGAGAGAAAGGCTCATTAACAGTATTGGCCCAGCCAGCTTCTTCTGGGACAGAAAATTCTGTGGTAGATTTTTATATTTACTTATTTTAATAACCTGCCTTGGCTGTCCATAGGATACAAGGTCCTTTTGGAGATAGGAATTACAGGAGTGTGGAGTGTCCATGCCTGGACTTTGGGAGCTGGGATTCAGCTCTAAAGTTGAAGTCTACTTTCAAAACGACTGTATGTTTCTAGGGTCAGTTTTACTCTCTGCTTGCCAAAGGGACAAGCTGTTGAAAGATCAGGTGTGAGGATAAGGGATTAAAAATTAGGCATTTCATCCAGGGCTCTTCAGTACCAGACTGAGCCATAAACATGGTAATTCACAACTTGGCAATTGAAAGCATTAACAACTGTATTCTTCACTTGTTTTACTTTTCTAGTCAAGTATTATTATTAATACAGTACAACCTGAATGGCTGTATCTGTATTTCTTCTGCTTTCTTGCCTGATCTACCTTAAAGCAATGCTGTCAATCACCCATCAAATTCCTCAGGGAAGGAGGTAACACAAATTGTTTCTGACATTTACACTTAATGAAGTTGCTATTGTAATGGTTACTGCTTACAGAGGTTACCTTTCAAAATTTGCTTTTCGAACTCACACTCATAACCTTGCACCAAGGGCAAAAAGAAGTAAAACAATAAAACAATGTCGAGTTTATAGGAGTTAGACAAGTTAATGTAAACTTTGTCATTAATTTACAAAGGACTAGACCATAAAAGAAATCATAATGGCAATAGGAAAACGGGTTTGATTACTGATGGTTATGAGATCAGTGTAGATGCTGAATAGTTACATTCTTGAATACCACACTTCTGCATGTGTGAAGGCAAATTTCATTGTATTTCAAGATACTAGAATACATTATGGGAGAAAAAAAATCTAGAAATGAGTTTATATGTCAGAATAAATGATAAATTTGATAATGACTATCTAACAGATCTTTTATTAAATCCTTTATTACATAAATCCATTTCTATACTAATTCAAACAGGGATGAAAAAGTGGGCAATGATTTCTTTCAATTTAGAAGAGACAGAATGTCTAAAGAAGATTTAACCTCTTTACAATGTCAAAATTGCAGATGTATTTTTCTGAATAATAAACCAAGAGTAAAGACATAAAATGATTACAAAAATGTTATCATGTACATGACAAGCCATGGAGCTTTTTATGACAACTAACTCCTTTTTAATTGCAGTGCTTTTTGTCTGGACTTTAAGTTTCATAAAATCAGTAATTAATTAAATATGATTTTTATTTAACTAACATCTGAGGAATTCCACTCTAAATTTAGTGCAAGTAATCTTGATTGTCCAAGGCTTTAACTGGAGCCTTTTTGCCATTTTGAGTATTTTTTGGGCTTCAAACATTTTCTCTTCATCATGGTATATGTTTTCTCCACAGCAAACTAGCAAACACTTTTGATGTTCAAAGTATAAAGGATGGAATGTAATGAATTAGACAGCATTGGTTCTCATCCTACATTTATGTTAAATTTCTTTCAAAATTTGGCATATGTTTTGGCATTGTATTTCATTCTCTCTTTTCAAACTGCCTAAGTATAGTTCTTCAATCTGTAACTAATGACCATCAAAAAGTTTATTTAATAAGAAGTAATTCTCTGAGATCAAAGGGAAGACATCACTTGGCAACAGATATTTCTTTTTCATCAAAGACAAGTATAAAATGCAAACTCAAGACATTTATTCAGCTAGACATTTATGAAGATCTGCAATCACTCACAAAGTTTAAATAGACAGCAGTGCTGCTGCCTGGTCTAACCTTTGGTGGACCGTGGATGACACATTTAGGAGGCCTTTGGTGTGTTTTTCTTTCAACGCCAGTTCGTTCTCTTTATTCTTCAGTCTGATCCTTTCATTTCTTTCTGCTGAAATAACGTTTTTGTGAAATTTTCTGCTCAAAATTAAAATTCTTGAGTTGTGACAACCTTCATCACAAATTAATCCTGGTTCTAGGTAGTCTTTCCAAAGTTACTGCTCTTTAGGGATATCAAGTACTTCTTACACACTCTGCCTGTGTGATCTGTTGTGCAGAGAATACTTTGTACATCATTTAGCTGAGATGGGAATGTCACTGAATTCCTATTCTCCCTACTTCTCCCACTAGCCTAACTGATTAACATGGAATTCAAAGCAGAAATTTTCTAAAAAGACCTTGATGCCTTGAGCAAGAACTGTAAAACAAAAAATGCAATATAAAGGAAACCTCCTCTCAGATGTGACTTATTCCTGGGAACACCCAGCTTCACAAGATGTCCCCTCAACTGACAGAAAACTATTCTCGTTACTTTTGCTATGCTCACACTCTGTGATTCAGTGCTTATCTGCTGACCAGGCTCCTGACTCTCATTCCTGAAGTCCTGCCTGGCAGCAAGGTTTGGGCACATCTGACAGACAGGACCTCACACCACTGCTTTTAAATAAAATAGAAGGGGAGAGATGGATGGGTATGTAACAAACCAGGGGACATAACCTTCATCTGGGGAGCCTCCAACCTTTTCTGAACACTCAGAGAGGCTGACAGGCACCTTTCCTACCAACCGTACCATCAGGGAGCAGTTACTGAATACCTGCTGGGCTGGGCTGGGCCGGCAGTGGGAGGGGAGGTATTCTCCAACTTTTTTCCTGTGGCTGTGCCAGGCAGACTAAATTCAGATTTCATAGGCCAACGGATGCCAGAAGAAGCAAAATCCTCTAGCCTTACATTAAGCACAGTCACTGAGAGAGAGAATTGTCTTAGAGTAGTCAATATCATACGTACCTTGTAAGGATTTCAGATGTTGAAGCTTTTTCCCTTCATAGCCTTCTGTGATTCTTCCTAATTGCTGGTAGTAGTCTTGCACCAGTCTATTGATATTACTGCTGGTCCCATACACACTTTCGACAGCAGATTCCACCAGTCTCTCCTGTATCACACAGTACGAGTCACAATTCATTTTCCAAGCCCAAAAGTGTTTTGATCTGTTTAAAAAATACCCATACCTAATTTGGTATGTGCACACAAAATCGTGAATTTAAAACATGGTTTTAAAAATGTGGCAGACTGAGATACTGAAAACCATGTAACATTTCAACATGAAAAATTGCAGCAAAATCTTTCTAATCTCCATCTGGGAAGGGGTCATTCCCCTACCCATTCAATCTCTACAGTCCATTTTAAGTCAACCCAACTGCCAGCAAAGCAAGCTAATATATGTGTAGCTCTACTGTGACTTTCCATTACACAGAAAATCCAAACATTTACTTTGGAAAAAAAATTATTAATCTATGAAGTAAGTTTTAATTTTGATTTTATTGAATTATTTATCTAGGAATTAATATTAAGCTGTTAGTATACAAACACTATTAATTAATCATAAAACCTTTATCAATAGAAAACCATCTCCATTTCTTTCTTCTTTTTGTTATTTTCTGCCATCAAGAGTTCTGACAATTTTTTTCTCGTTCCACTGTTTGACTTAATAAAACCTGTTTTGGCTGCTGTAGCAAATACTGTAATGCTACATAAGTGTTAGCCTGTAAATACTTTTCAAGTTATGCTCAGTTTTAACACAGGTCGTCGTAATGGTCTTCTGCTGATACCTCCAGGCACAGGGTATGCATACATAAAATTGCCCTCCGTCTGTACAAAGTAGCCCTTGTTTTGTTTGGAAAACTGCTATTGACCATTCCCATACCTTGAAGTCCTGTCCATCATCTGAACTCTTTTTTTCAGCTTCCCCTCGGGCGTGCTGCAGCAGTGTCTGTCCAATCACCTGCTCCATGTGCTGCTGAAGAAACTGAAGAGATTCCTGGATTTCTGTGACCAGCTGCTGGTGAAATTCTAAATTGGTTTCTTGTGTTTCTTCCTCAAGCTTCTCCTCCTCTTCACGAATGTGGGACTCCTGGTAATCAGACAATAAGATAGCACTGCCATTTAAACATGTTAACAATTGTAGTCAGCTTCACTTCGAAAGAAAGTCCTGCACCCATTCAGAATATTACAGTTTTAATAACTATAATAATATAATTTACAGTGCAAGTCTGTACAGTCATTTAATGCATTTGTCTTTGCAACAGAACTATAGCCTCTGTCATATGTACAGTAAAAGTTGCATCCTGTCACATTAGCCACTTCCAAGTGATGTATTCACATGTATGTGAAATATCCTGAGTCCAGTAAGGGATAATCGTGGATGCCTTGATAAACTGCACAGGAGCAAGGCAAGTATAGTTATGCACCAGGAATACTTGCACAGTTTGTGTGGTCTACCCGAGAAAAACTTGGTATATTGGTACTTGGGAGTACCAATACCCTTGGGAGTACCAATGGCCCTTCAGACAGGTGATGAATGTGTGTAATAGCACAGCATCCTCTGGTGGTGAGTTCTAAAGTTTCTCCGCACATTTCTTAATTTTGAACCCGCCATCTAGTAACTTTGCTAAGTGCTCTCTTCTTTCATTAGAAACACGTCAAAAATTGTTCTCTATTCACATATTTGATGCCAGTTTTAAAACCTATGATATTCCAGAAGACACCTATTTTTCAGGCTAAAGAGTTCAAGTCCTTTGAGGTCTTTGGACCATCCTTGCCTCCATTTTCTCTGCTTCTTTTTAAATCCACTTTTCATCTAAACTCTCTTTAGTGAACAGTAGTATCTCCTCACCAGCACGGCCTGTTCTGTCATCCTTAAGTGTAGTAGTCTGCCATAGATGGCCTCCTGTTGTGTTGCTGATGCCCTTCTTACATTTATATATTCAGTTAATGCTAAATGACATTAAAATATTCTGGGAGATTTGATAGCACCTATTCGATGCCCTCTTGGAAATAAGAAATGCAAGTAGAAAAAGAACATTCATCTGTAGAAAAGTTCTTATTAATGCTAGGTTGTTCTGACATTACATTTATAGCTCAGTCATACGTTTTTGAGGTTTTTTTAGAAAGCTGGAACGTCATTAAACTGTTTCTCCTTTTTTTTAGAGTCTCAATGTCATGTGATTATGCCCAAGCTAGGATTCATTACAGTCATTTTACATCCTATATGAAATCAATGGACAGATGTGTCACAGTCCACCAGTATAAAACTGGTCCAAGCAAAAATTAAGTTTAGGTAAAACAACAAGGTATGTCTAAAAATCTGGTTGGGTGTCTGTAAATTAACCTTTTCCTTTACTCCTTATAGACTGGTTCTGGTTTTGGAGGTTGTTTGTAACATGTTTTTTCTCTCTTGACTTTACACAATTCCACACCTATGCCCTACTTTTTTGGCAGCAAGGATCTTGTATGTGTATTTTTAGGCACTTCTTTGTGAGATGGGTTTCAGCAGGACTTGGAAAGAGGCTGTAATGGAGAGAGGCCAAAGGAACACTAATACCTGGGGACATTTCATTTTCATTAGGGAACACAGTGATTGTATGAATTAATGTCTCCATGTGAGCTAAGTGAGAAGGACTAGTGGAAAGCAAGAGGAATGCAGTGATATGCACTTGTATTTTATTATTTTACATTTTATTTCTTCTGAAGGTTAATGAGGTTTTCAAGATTTTCAAACTTAACAGAAACTGCTTCAATTGACATTTTTCAAATATGAAAATGGCAGGACACAGATTTTACTTATTCCTCTTCCACTTGGAGATTGAGGGTTTGTATTACGCAAATCAAAATAAGAGGGATACAAAATTTTATCTCTCAGCTAATTACACAGCAACAGCGTGGAGCATAGACCTGCAAAGTGTTTGATGGGTTCAACCCATATGTGCAGCAGCAGTGGGTTGGGCAGGGGCTGTCACTGACACCTGCTGGGAGGGTTGTCTGAGGTTGAAGTGTGAAATGTGGTGTTGTTCTACATAAAGATCCAATGTAGGTAATTAAATAACCAACAACACTTAATAGATCAACCCTAAAAACCAGTCACAAACAGATGTGAAAGTGACCTATGGGAATATCATGTCTAAAAATCCCTTAAACTTTCTTTTGTCTTCTTGACCTACAGTAACCAGATAATTTGGAAGGATTGGGAACAGATGCTGAGCTTCTTACGGACAGAAAGAGAGTAAAAAAAATGAAAAACTATGAGAGTATAGAAGAACTTGGTGTGGTAGGAGCAAGATTTTCTCCTAATGCTCAAGTAAGTGCTTCTCAAGTGCATATTATGATTCCCAGCAGAATTAGTAGGAGTTTCTCTTACCCTGAAGCAGTAGCTTCGCAGAAGTCCTTTATAAATGTTGGTATCCTTGCCTTCTTGCATTAGTATTTTCACACGAATAAATTGCTAAATAAGCTTGCTATGATACACATATCACAGATGGCTATACACTAGATAAAGTATCAGCGATTTTCAAATGTCTGCCCAAACTACAACAGGCACACTCCGTGACCTCCTATGCCAGCAAGAGGCACATTTTTGATACAGAACATTTTTCTTTCTCCTTAGAGCTTGAACTTTTTTTGTATGTGTGGTTTAGATCTTCCATGGCTACTTCTAATGCCAAATATCACAGCATATGAGACCTCTGGAGACAGCCCACCTGGACACTGCACCTACCACTGCCTTCTGTAACTGCCACTGGTCCTCATCTTGGCACAGGGAGGATCCCTTCTGCAGGGTGTGTTGCTCTCTCAGCTCCTGAAGCGAGCTCTTCTTTCTGGACAGTCTCATGCGTGCCAGGGCTGCCATTCCAACTCTTCGGAAGGTTAACCTTCTGAGTACTGAACACAGCAGAAGTTGGTGTTTTTGCAATATATAGCTAACAGACCTGTAAAAAGGACCATTAAAAATCCATCAGTGAAGCTGCCTGCTGGTTTGGCACACCTATGTTCAGCAAAGTCATTGCTTAATGACAAGAGTTATTCTTCACTCTGTGCAATGTCTTTTCATACAAAGCACGGCTTGGAAAGCTGCTCAGGTATAAAGAATGAGTATTGCTGTGTTACACTTCTAGTTCTGTCACACTAAAGTTGAATTAAAACGAAACCAGAAATAAAATAGCTAAATAACCATCGATAAGCTGCTAGAGTGCACATTTTATTTTGCAGAAAATGCAACACCAGTGTGACATAGGGAGTGGAGAGGCTGGTTCAAGACTAGAAACCACTCACAAACACAGTAGATAAAGCACAACAAATCCCATACAACGATTTTTTCTACTTTCCAGGAGTAGTGTTATGTTTATTTTTTTAAATTTGCTTTTGATACTCAGACAAAAAACTAGAGCAATTGCCTCTCTGTCTGAAGGTGCTAATAATCCCTCAACACTACTTTCCACAATGTAATGTACACAAGTTTTTATCTGTGCAGGCAACAGTGAAGTTTTACCCCACTGCTCACTGAAGAAACTGTGCTTACTCATCACTGAGGCATCCTAGTCGGCTTATGACACCTTGAATTATCTTCTCTTGTTTCTCAGACAGGTGCTTTTGCATCACAGCAGACAGAGCATATTCCGTTATCCAGAGCTAAAAGCAGGGAAAAGAATTACAAATATAAGATACTCTGATTTCAGCCAGTCACTGCATTAAGAAACAAGGGTTTATTTTGCTAAAAAAATCATCCCTTGTTTTCAAACACAAACTCATGCTGAATTAAAATTATTCTACTTAGGAATATTTTTTCAATTACAAAAATCTTAAACAAAATTCACTGAAAAGCACTGGTTTGGATCAGCCCTGAACTGTGTCTCCTACAGGTTTTTTGGTTTCAGCAACAGAGGAACAAGAAAAAAATAACAATATGGCACAAAATACTGCCTCAACTCTTATCAGCAGGTTGCACTAGGCTTTTTATTTGTTTTTTTCTTTTCACTAGTAGAGAATGTAGTTTTTATTTTCAATGAATAAAATAAAGATATCATCTTCTGTCACACTTTTGTCATAGTACATAATGTTAATAGTTGGAAATGGAGATTACATGATTAGGTAAGCATATGGACTGCAAGTTTACAGCTCCTTCAGGTTGATATTTAGGTCAAAGAATTTAATCTTCAAATGAGTTTTGACGGATTTGCCATTAGACTGTAAACTTTTGGAAATACAGACTTAAGATTTTGTTTAGTACATTGCCAGAATTTAAGTCATAAGCTGAAATATTTGCAAGGCTCAAACTCTTACTGTAAGATGAAGACTATATTTCAGGCTACAGACAGCTGAATAAAAGCAGGTTACCTGCTGATATATCCAGAGCCCTAAATTACATATAATAACCAGGGTCTCTCACAGTTTCACTTTGTGTTTCAGCCTAATTCAGAACATGAGGGACTAAATTTCCTATTATGGTAGACAGGTAGGTTTCACTAGATCAGTATGTCCAGCAAAGGATTAGGCGTTGTCCTGGTTGCAGGAGGGGGTGAAGCTTAGCGCGGTGTGGGCACATCCAAGTTGTTATTCTATACCACCCACACCACACCTGTGGGAGTGGTTTTGGGGTGAAAATGAGCGTACCCCTCAGAAGTGGGTACCATTTTGCCTCTCTGTCTCCAGCAGGAAGGCGTCAGCCTTACTGCTGCGGATCCAGCCCCTGCCGGCACCCCTGCTCCCCATCCTGTTTACTCCGGAACGTGGCTGCAGGACGTGGTGCTGAAAGGACAGTGGCAGCAACGCTCATCAATGGCAGCGCTGAACCGACAGCGCCGGTGCAGTGGCTGCTGCGGGGAAAGGACTGGTGGGGTGGAACCTCAGTCCAGTTGAGGGGAGCCCTGCTGAAAACAGCTGAGCTGAGCCTGGGCCAGCTGAGCTGAGCTGAAAGGAGGTGGCAGAATGGTTGGAAAGGTGGCAGCGACCTGCAGGACCACCTCCAGTGCAGCGGGGTGGAAGAGACAGCAGTACAGGCACCTGTGCAGAACTGAGCCCAGCGGAGCAGCGCGCAGCCTGACTCAGGGGATTTATTTGTCACTGGCTTTCATTGTTTCAGGCTGGGGGGTGTGGGAAATGTTAGCCATGGGAGTTCCCTTGCCATCCTGCCTTTGTTCCCGATGGCCATGTGGGCAGTGTGCGGGAATGTTCACCATATTACCTTTGTCTGGGGAAGCCAAGTGGACATGACCTAGAGGGAGCATCCACCATCTGTTTGTTTCTTCCCAGAGGTGAACTCCTTTTTGCTGGGTAAAGCACCTTCTCTTTTTGTATACTTTTGCTATTAATATTGCTGTTGTAATTGTGCATTTCTTATTCCATGACTTTGTACTTTCAGTAAAATGTTATCTCAACCCATAGTCTCTGCTTTTGCCACTCCCTTACTGGAACAGGTAGGGGAAGGGGAGTGGCTCATCTGGAGTTTAGTTTCCATCTGGTGCAAAAACCAGCACAAATGCATAATTGCACAATTGTTAAGTGTTAGAAATTCTGAGTGGTACTGGGCCTTCCTGCTGGATATGAGTCTTTTCCTGGGGAAGCAGTGATCTGTGCAGGAGAGAGACTTCTGTGAGCATAGAATGAACTTCCCTGGGAAGTGCAGAACATCAGAAACCTCATCATCTTTGGGTTCAAAATAAAAATGTGTTTCTTTAATGGCTAGCACCTTCTCTGTAGTATACACAATGACACATCTAACTGACCTCTCTCCATGTAGAAAACCTTACCAAAACACATGTTTCTGAGCAGGATGCCTGAATAGGATGGGCAGGCAGTCAACAAGTGACAGATGGGAAGAGTGCAGCTGAGCGTGAGAAGCAGAGCCCAAAAGTCTGCATGGCACCAGAGACCCACTAGGCTGCTCTCGGCAAGAGCCTCAGATGTACCTGTGTAGACAGATCTCATTTGAGTCTAGATGAGTCTGATAATCACAGAGCATGGCTGGGCACAGTGTCTTCTCTGATTGCATGCTGCAAGCATCAAATTAAGGTCTATCAGGTCTCCAGGTATCATCACGACAGATGGCAAAGACTTGCTTAAAGTAATAATTGTATCAACATTTCCCTTTAGCAGCTCTGTGTATATGGCTTCTAGTGTTTCACACCTCTCTGCAAACGGCTTGTAGATCCATCACATTGTGTACTTTAATGTCTCTTCCAGCAGTTAAAGTAAAGTCTGAAAATGATCTTTTACTTTCCAGAAGCATTTTTATTTCCAATGAGAGACTGGCTGTGGTTCAGATACGGGTTTCCATCATTTTTGGAGACCTGATTATTCACTGAGAAGTTGTTCTTGAAGGGCAAGTCAAACAGCATGAGGGTATATCTCACCAGGAGACAGAAGACAGGAGATGATATCTGAATTACAATTGGAATGGTAAATGATATAATATTGCAGCCAAGAACCCAAAATATAACACCTAACTTGCTATCAGTATATCCTATCCAAAAAGGCACTCAGTGATAACAATGACAGTGCTTCTTGTAGTTGTTCTTTACTTCTGTTTATAAAGAAACAGCCTAGTTTTGTAGTAGTGAAGAGTTTCTTCTAAAGAATGAGTCACCTTTTCCATTAAGAGTGCCCTTGAGGTAATCTGTATGCAGAATTTATAAAACGGCTCTGCACCTCCCTGAGACCAGTGGGAAACTGAGAACACAAGTAGAAATTCTTCCACCACACAGTTATTAAACTGAACAGTAAAAGTACCTCAGTCCTGTAAGCAGTAAGAGAACAAGAGGAAAGGAGGGGGATTATTACACATTTATGATGAGATGATAAATAAGGAAGATTGAGAATTAGACCAAATACTAAACCAGTGTTTTGTCTCAAAAAGGCCATTAGGAAGATGATCAAGATGGAAAGGATCAGCTGGAATAAACAGAAATTTGTATGTTTTATTGGAAGCAACATTTAGGCAGCCCACTGGGATGGGCTGGCAGAGCTGGGTATTTTCCACCTCCAAAATACATGAAGACCTCACACACCCAGGCAGAAATGTGACAGCAAAGATTCTCTGGGAATGCTGAGACTGCTGGCATGTGGCTGAAAACCAGCAAAACAGAGACAACTACTTTTTGAGGCCAGGTGGCAAGGTTAGGCTTTGTGCTTGCACCAATATTCCGATGTTGGGTCAAGTCACCAGGCACGTCTCCAAGCTTTCCTGTCCTTGGGAATAGCCTTATTTTGCTCAAAGACAGGTCGTAAGGAGGGGACAAACTCATGCTGCTGCACAGACTTAGTGGCTGGAACAGAGCTCAGGCTCTCTGATTCCTGCATTCAACCAGTAAAACCAGTGAAAAAAGAATGGTAAATGAGGAGTAAAGATGTAAGGAACGTCTGGCTTCTTGAAGTGTTATTCCAATCACTATGAGAAAATAAACTAGAGAAAGTGATAAAATGCCATGTCAAAACTGGTAAGCAGATGCCAGTTCAGCCTTCTGGGTGTCAAGCAATGATGTGGGAATGGATGGAAATCTCATGCCATTTTTATTCTGTATGCTTCCAAGTATTTTGCTTTTTGGTCACAAGTCCATTACAAGATCTTCTGAAGCACTGCTGAAGTTAAATAATAGTCTCTGGCAATAAAGGTGAGGAATATGCTCTCATTTCTCTTTTGACATCTTTAGCACAGATTATTCAGGGAACGGAAGGAAAGCGATTTCTCCATCCTGGCCTGTAGATGGGGTGCAATGCACATTGACTGCCAAGTGAGTCTCAGCCTGGTGCAGGAGGCTGCTCCCTGAAACTGCTCTCTACAAAAACATGAGCTAGGGACTATGTGCGAAAATGCTCAAAATTTATTTTCATTAGTCATTTATTCCCATCTGCCTCACTTATATCCTCAAGCCTATAAAGCAAAGTTACATATGAAACTGATTTTTTTCTTTTCAATTGTAAAAGTGATTCTTTTCCCCCAAAGGACACCATATTCCAGACATGTATAAATGCTAGGAAAGATCATCTAAAAAAAACGGTGGTTCAAGTAAAAAAAAGTCTTTTTGAGCCACCTTGAAAAGCACACATAAATAGCCTGGTTAAAAGGCTTCTGGTGTTAAGACTCCCAAGTCTACAAAGCAGGTGACTGTGTAACTCTCAGCATAGCACATTTATCAAGAGGCAAATGAAAGACGTATCTCCTGCTGCAAAATGCCTGACAATTTAAAAGGCCTGTCAATATGACTGTTGATTTATGGATCTTTTGTCATAGTCAGCACTCTAACATCTATGGGATCTCCCAAATGACATAATCACCTGTCACAAGTGTCCAATTTCTCTTTTTCTTATGGTAGAAACCAAGTGTTCCTTTTTGTAGGACGCAAGTTTATAGGAAGCAGCTTATTGCTTAAATGTTCATGCTGCTGTGTTTATACTAGGAAAGGGACAAGAAATGCACTTTGCATTTGAACACAGTATAATGGGTTGTGATGTTTTTCAGACCCATGAAAATTTGCCAGCCTAGCTTTGGTGGAATAGCTATCTCCCTGCATGCTCTCTTTGGAGATAAAGCAGATTTTTCTCCAGTTGAGTTCAAATACGTTCCAAAAAGCCACAAGCATTAAGTTAAAAAAGGTACTTAGGCTCCTGCATAGAATATTGTCCTGAGGAATCATAAGATGAATTTCTCACTAAGAGAAACTCTTATCTCTTCTTGGAATTTATCCTGCAGAATCACTTGTCCTTAGGACAGCTCTGTCTGCCACTCAGGAAATTTTTATATTGAATAAAGCCCAACTGCAGTGCTGCTGAGTCAGAGACCCAATGGGAGAGCTCTGTCATTGCTAAGTTAATTCCTCTATAGCTCTATACCTCAGTAATTACTGTTAATTATGTCAGCAAACCCTTTATTGGTTTTTTTTTTTTTTTTTTTCGCTGCNTTTTTTTTTTTTTTTTTTTTTTTTTTTTTTTTTTTTTTTTTTTTTTTTTTTTTTTTTTTTTTTTTTTTTTCGCTAGGAAGTCATCTGCTTTACATTATGAATGCTAGGATACACTGAAAGTGACGGGAAGTCAATTTTCTAATTTAAATAACCTATGCTTGGGCATGACCAGAACACCTGAATTCACACACAATGAATCCATCACAGAGTGCTGCCCAAAGAGCTATTATCTAGCAGCTGAGTGCTGGAGATGAACTAATCCTTTAAATCCCTTGAGAAAAATTCCCAGGGTATGGTTTCTCCACTCAACAGTGTGCCCAAGTGACAGCAAGAGAGGAATGTACAAACACCATTTTTGGACCAAAATGTCAGACTTGAGATGTTGCCCTTTGTGGTGACTCTCTTATTTGTTAAATACATCCTCTCTGGCCCTGAACGAGGGCTAAAGTTCAATGGGACAGTGAAAGGACCACAGCAGAGGTGCCCTAACAAGCACTCTGACATGACATTATTCCTAAGTTGCATGCCAGAACCTCCTGCTTCTCTGTGTTTTTTATGACAGTGAATACCACCACAGCGCTTAGGGGTCTGTGCACTATGAAATGTGCTTGTAGTTCACCTACCAGACCAGGCTGCTCAGGCCATGCACATACAAGGACAATTTGTGAACCCTTGCTGAATGTGAAAATGAACAGCAAGGTCTAAACTTGACAAGTCAGGTATTCAATCTAATCCTTGATAAAAATGGGCAAAATAATTAAAAAAAAAATTGAGGTCAGACATTGTTTCATTATTTACCGAAGGTAGAGGTATGCCAAAATCAAACACTAAATGCCAGCCAGCAGTCCTGGAAAATACAAATGCCCACCGTTAACTAAGGATGTGAGCAGACCCACTGGCATCAGTGGTTGGTCCCAAGCACAGTTTAGTCGGGTTTAGTTTGCTAGATAGCCCTGTGACACCGAAACAGAAAAACAGAATTGTTTTTCCAAACAGGTCAGTTACAATAAAGGAAACATAAAAAGATCAGGAAGGTACATGTTGCATAACTCCAGCTTAAGGAAAACATAGAAGAAAAAAAAGGAAATGTCTAAGAATTTCCAATGAAAAATTTTACTTTTGTATTTCCAAGGGTCTTCTAAACCCACTGGTTAGCAAACAACTCTGCCTGATTTAGTAGGAAGCCCACAGTTTCCTGAATCACAGTGTTTTACAGTAGAATCCTAAATACGAGTGGGTGAAAAAGCTGAACACCTTAACGCAGTTTGTAATAATTAGGGACTTGCTCAGTACCTCACTAAGAATGTACTGGATTGTCTAGGCACTTTGCAGAATGAGGGCAAGGGAAAATATGATTCTGCCAGTGTTAAAGAAATCTGCCAGCCTTTTATTTAAGAAGCTCCAATTACCATATACATTGCAGCACACAACATTTAGGAAAGGACACACCTTTGAATAGAGAACATCTTTCTTTGACTAAGCTGTGTTAGAAGCAGTATTAACAGAGACATAGCACTGCATGAATAAACTGAAGGTACATTTGAGTCCCAGCCTGATGCTAAACACACCTGCCTCTGCATTTACTCTTGTTGCTTTTCTTCTCTTGTGTCAATGCCCCCTATGGTGGGCACAAACAGAGCAGGAAAGCCAGATGTGTGTTTTTTCACCTTCTCAGAGTAGAGAAAGTTTATAAAAGTAGGTTGTAGAGGGGAGGCCCCCAAATATGGGAGCTCCCTCCGCCCCCAGCCCCGTCCCCTCAGATGACTCCCCCTGGGAAGAAGACTCCGAGACCACTGTGTAGCTCCTTCCACTAGGCGGAGTTGCCTGGTAGTCCCAGCCCCTGTTTCTAGAGAGTTCTGTTACCTTCGGTTATTGACTGGTTGTTAAATTATGTATTCGCCCCCCAAGTTCTGTAATTTGTCCCCCCGTAGTCCAAACCCGCCCTCAGATTCACCCGGTTGGCTGTTTCCCCTAAACCCCTCCCAGTTTCCCCCCGGTTATAAGCTCCTGCACAGCCGTGTGCGGGGGGCTTCTCCAAGCCCTCTCCCCGTTGCCTGACCTCTCCCGGTTCCCCCCGAATAAACGGAGCTTTGGAGAACTTCAACTCCCGCACTCTTCATCTTTCTGCTGCGTCGCTACCTAGCACTAGAGGAAGCCTGACGGAGGAACGCCTTCCTCCCAGCGCCAATCACCGGCGTCTCGCCTGCACTTCTCCCCTCAGGAGCCGGCCGCCCCACTATAGGGAAGAGTCCAGCGAGGTCGAGGGTCAGACCCCCCTCAGATAGCTCTCTAAGTGCCCCAGCCCAGGCCAGAGAGCACCCCCAGTAGTAGGGGACTTATGGAATACTACAGTAGGTATCATATGTTTCCAATTTTATAGTATTAATACACAAAAATTAGTCAGAAATATTTATCATTGCAAGGCTTCCTTGTCTGTAAACTGTATTCATATGCACCCCCTCCAAACAGACCTGGTGAAGGTTTTTTTGAACTGTTCCTGTAGATGCTCAAGAGTTGAGGACATCAGACAGCAGCCTTGCCAAAAAGTGTTTATGTGCTGACAAAGCTGTCAAACACTGCGGATGGACAGATGTTCAGTAATTACTCTCTGACTCCTCTGTGCAAGCCTAATACACAGCATACATATTCACTCCATGCTGCCGGTAACACTGCGCCTCCTGAGCCTGGAGCTGTGTCTGGACCAGGCTATATATTTATATACACAACACTCCCCACAGGCAAGTATCTTGATCATTTCTTTTCATATCCCATTTTTTAGACCCTGAGGTCCCAAAACATAACATGGCTCTTACTTCTTTTTCTTGCAATAGCTGTTCCTGGAAAAGCTTCCAGCGTCTCTGGCGGTGGTTCTCCCATTTCTCCAGCTGAGGGACCAAATTCTCCTGCCATTCCTCTTTCAGAAACTCACATTCTCTTACAGAGAGGCCGGTCACCACAGGCAGGGTCTGAAGAAACAGCTCCGTCACCAACTCTGCTAAAGCCTGGGAAGCTTTAGTGTACAGCTCCTAACAGAGGGACAGAGAGGGACAAAGAGAAACAGGTGACAAAGTGAACCCAGCCCTTTGGAGCTGTTTCACTGCATGTTCCATGATGCCAGTGAGGGAACCATGTGAATACACTGGGCTGGTGACCAACTCCTAGAGCTAAAATCCAATGCCACTAAGGCTTGAGTTAAAAAGACCAGGTTTTGCAGATGGAACAACTTAAATGTTTTGGTTCAAGCTACACAAGGCATTTAAAATGCAGCAGTGGCATGAGTGCATGAGACCCTGAACCCTAACTGTTGCTCACATGCGCCTGCAGTAGAAAAGAATATCCTGTTTTAGTGGCTATGGTGGCATGTTATAAAAACACCTATTTTGAAAGTTGCTGTGGAAACAATCCGGTGTAGAACAACACCTCATTGGCACATTTTCACAGGTGCTGATATGAAATGAATGAAGAAAGAAGGAAGAGTTAAAAGGGACACTACGGCTTTTAGCAAGACAAAAGTGACATTAGTCATGTCAATAGTTGGTACTTCAAAATATGACACTCTTCAATGCCTGAAGAACAGAATTACTCAAATTCATCCTGATGCAGAATAGTTTCAAGCCTAGGAAAACAAACATCTTCTGACGGTTTTGATGAAACTAGTCCCATAGAAGCAGTTTTTAGTTGCTGAGGCTCTTTCACTCACAAATGTGCTGGGGTGATTCAGTCAGACGGCATCCAAGCTAAAAACTCTGTTCTAGTTTCACTGTCAAATACACAGTGGTGATAGGAGCTGTGTTGGCAAACTTGGGACAATTTGAGATAATTCCTGGGGAGAAGGAGTGGGGACAGATAGCTTCCCAGCTGAAAAGGGAACAAAAACACACTGGAAAGTCACACGGACACTGCAGTATTCCTGCAAGATGGTAAGCTATTTTTGTGTGAGCTCTGCATGATCCTACCAGTCCAAAAAGCTTTACTGCCTAGCTGGGCTTGCTTTCATTGCAAACCAGTGTTAACCCTCTTGAAAACATTGATATTTCTTTCTTTTCTTTAAAATACTGACAATATTTTTAAAACTCTTTTAAGGATTCCCATTACAGGAACAAGTCAGGTCTTCTACCTGCTGCCCTCTTTTAAATACAGCCTTAATTACAATTTCTTAGATGATCAAAATCTAGAACCTCTCAGTAGAAACACAGGGATATTTATCTAGATGTCAAATATGTTTGTCTGCAGCTCACAGACAAGTTCTGGTGGACTTTTTTTTTTGGGGGGGAGGCATACAGTGCTATAATGTACTATCGTGTAAGAGCCCATACCAAATCTAGATATTGAATCATAAAACAGAAAATACCAAATAATAATAATAATAATAAAGAAAACTCCACAAAAATCAAAAGAGGATGTTAAAGCACAAAGACAATAACTCAGAAATAAAGACCATAACTTAGGTTGAATGTGAAATGTAGTTCTGTGCCTCCAAAATGATAAATTTGGGGTTCATGTAATGTTTCCACAACACACCTTTAGCTGTTCCATGTTTAGGTTTATAAATATCCTTTGAACTGATTGATTTTTAAAAAATATTTTATATTTCTCATTTATTGTAAAATATACAAGCTGTGCACTGAGTACTAAATTATTATTTTCCTCCTATGATCCCTCTAGGATGCTAATCACCATATTAATTAGCTGTTTCACAAACAATAAATAGCTTAACAGCTCCCTGCAGTAACCTCTTCTTATGGATAAAATTGAGATACAACACTACAAAACATGTTCACTACACCTTTGAGATGAGCTGTCTCAGCTCCTTCTACTCTTACCTGGTTAAAGAAGGCAGGATTTTCAGAATCCAGTTGCCACTGGCTTTCTTTAATCTCAAAATATTCTGAATTCTTGCAAATTGGACTACAGCTTTTTGAAACTGAGTACTGGGCATAAGTATGAGAATTAGTAGTCAAAGACCCAACATAATACCTCATTTCTCATACTACTCTTCCCATTTCTAGTGATTGCTCCCAATCTGGACATGACAGTATCATTAAGGTAACATTTGCATCCTATGGTGAAGGATTATTGCCCCTACTCCTTAATTATTATAGTTACAAGTTCCTGTTACAACAAGAGGCAGGATTTATACCATCCTAATCATCTGCGTAGTCGAAGGCCTGGCTTAGCTTGGCAAAAGCAGTGCCAAATGGTTTGTTTGAATTCTCTCTTCTGCTGTTACTTTAAAATCCGAGCCTCCAAGTTCTCAGATTTAACATAAACTCAAAGATACTGCATTTCTAATCTACATATCACATATAATATTTTAAGAATAATGGTTCTATTTCTGTAAACCATCTCTCCTCTGAGCTTTACCAGCCTTTCAGGACAAGTTAATTCTCCTGCCTTTACTGGGTATTCAGTGATAAAAGAATTTCTATTGGGTCTGAAATAGTTCAGAAGCGGTCTAGAGGAGTCTGTGGCATTTCTATTGTAGTATCAAAAGATCTCAGGCAGGGTGTTAAGGAATTCTATTCTTAAACAGTGGCAGCTAAATCCCTCTTGAACACATTTTGCTGTAGAACTGATAGCATTCCCCTGGCATGCTCACAGCTCTGTGTTATTATTTACTAGGAGATATTTTGCACAGAACAAAAATATGGTATTTTGTTCCTTGTTGTCAATGCCATTTTGTTCTGCGTGTACCCCCTGCATCTTCAAATTATACTGCATACCTTTGGCACTACCACAGTGGGGACATAGTTACTGAAGAAAAATGTGATTAGGTCCTGTTCCCACAAAATTACTTACCTATATCACCTCATTATTGTGATGGGCCGAATCACACGGACATCAGAGCCCAGGCAGTCCTTGCATGCCAGACCTAAGAGGACAGCATGCTGTACCCAGAGGCCATACCACAGGGACAGTACAGTGACCATGCTGTTTAATGCACCGCTTGAAAAAATCTGGTGGAATGGCCTTTTAAAATTTGGTAGGGCAAATACTAGGTCTGCATTTAGGAAATATTGCAGATGTGATCGAATTCTACCCAGTGACTCAAGCTAACAAAATAGTTCAAAACCATTTGTACTCTAAGGAATGTACTTGATTTCAAACTGCAATAAAGTCTGTCTGTGAGCAGGGATGGCACACTATGTATTACAAAAGTTATTTTCCACAGGAAAGAAAAGGAAAATCAGTACTGCTTCCAGGATCTTATTTTTGGACTAGAGCATCTACAAATTTTTTTTTACAAGCTTTCTGATATGCCATCTCTTGTTTTTAGAGCTTTGACTTAATGAAATTTATTAAAATTGATTCCATTAATAGAATAGCTGATTGCAGGATTGAATGAACCTGTTTGTAGTACCTGGCAGTCAATCTCAAAGCTTTTCAAAAAATCCCCAGAGAAATACATCAAGCATAAAGAAATACCATGGGGTTTACATGGAAATAAAATGGGCTTAGATTAAAATGCTGAGTGCATCTGAATTTTAAACAAGGCAGTAAATACATAATTTTGTCAAAAAACAGGGGAAATACATAGCTTATCAGATCTCACTCGAAGAACAATATTAATTCTCCCCTTAAACCAAAATGATTAAAAGGCTCCTACACATAGATGAGCGAATAGTGAAATTGTGAAGCAGGAAAATGTATTCAGAAAGGCTGGTTGTAGGTTATTTTACATGCCAGCCACTTAAAAGTATCTATTATCTCAATGAGGCAACTGCACAGCTATTTGTTAACTTGTGATAGAACATTTTGTTACAGGAATTGAAGTATCTGATTAAAGCTGTAGAACACTGTTGTGTGTGCCCCCAGAAGCTCAGTGGCTAGGACACTTGGTTAGGAGTAAGAGATGCATCTCCCAACCCATACGGTATCTTACTAAGGACAGAGATTCAATACTCAGATCATACATCTCATAAATGTATCAAAAATTCTGGGACACTGGACACACACACCACTGGCCACTAGAAGATACTTCACATACACTCAGAAGACTCACTCTAAATGGAGAAAAGCTGATTGCATACACTTCTCTCTTCCATGTGAAGAATTCTGGAATGCCAATTGGAAAATGAAAACACTACCAGCTTTTAAGCATCCTAACATCGATAAAACACAGTGACATTGAAGTCATCCTTAGCACAAGTTAATAAAAAAGCCCCACTTCTTGATTTCCATGCATTTAAAATGGAGGTTTATTGGAACTTCAGTCTCGCCCCCTCACTGGTCTTTGATTTATTCAGAGGCAGTTTCAATCTTCTCTTCTGGTACTCCCTTTTCAGAAAAGTGCCTTTGTGGATAAGGTTATGTCCTTCACGAGATCTAACTATTAACAAATTGTGAATCCACATAGCAGTAAAATACATTTTCTTATGCAGTAAGGCAAGAGGAAAACTTCAGAATGAAGGCTACCCATATCAGACATCTTGTATCAGCTTTGACTGAAGTGACCAAGACAAATCTAATAGTGCCCAAACCCAGAACTAGAATAGAATGAGATCGCATGGTAGGAGTTCACAAATTTAATCTATCAGATGATGCTGTCTTTTTGGGGTAAGTCACAGAGCAAAAATTACAAAAGTCAGCCTTTGAGGTGGAGGTCTCTTGATAGAGATTTCCACCTGAGACAAACTGAGTGACTCCCCTTAAAAAGATGCCAGCTCTTGGTATCCAAAAATGCAGTTCAGCATCCCTAACCATATCTCATGTTAACAAAATTACATAAGGAAAGTAATGAAAGAGTAAGTCTCTGAGAATCTGTACTTTTTATCTTGTCAAAAATATTTTTTCTCCCTTTTATTAACAAAGGAAAAAATAAAATACTTTCCCTCTAACTCACATTTATGTCTACCCATTCATAAAATGTCTACTGTCTTGTCCATTGATAACACTCGTGACTTAATAGCTTTTAGTCTAAATTCCTGCGCATTTCATTCCTGTGTCAAGTCAAATGAAATAACAGTCTGGTGAACCACTATTAGCAAAGAGGAATTATAAATGACAATAAATTTTGTTTTTATGGTTTTGAAATAAAGGCAGAGGAAAAAGACCTATCTTAGCATGTACTATGTAATTCCTAGCTGTTAATTGATTTTCTTTGTGGAACCTGCATGTCTGTTTTCTTAATAAGGAACTGTTATCCCCAACCTCTTCACTTCTCCTTTCCCTACCGAAATACATGGGTAGTTCACAAAAAAAAACCCAAAAAAAGAGGAGAAAGATTAAAGGTTGGTGACTATCTGATATGCTGAATTTGAGACAGACTTGAGATAGCCATTAATCTTTTCAAGAGAAACAGAACAGGATATATTGGGGCAGGGAGTGGGGTAGGTGGTGTGTTATTGCTGCCATGTAAAAGAAAATGATGGTAAAAACTTCGTAACTGAAAAGTTACCCAAGCCAATACAAAACTGTTACTACAGCACAAAATCCCTCGTATACAGGATAACTGCAGATCCTGTTCATGAAAATATTAGGCTGAGCCATTCAATTAGCTCTGCACAATTTTCCCTTCAGTTATTATATACTACGATATTCAAAATCATCTACCCCAATTCTTCAACATGCATTTCAAAAATTAGTTATGGAGCCTGTGCCTAGACACAGACTATTCACCTACAGCACACTATTTTAATCCACTAATGTGGCTGAAAAGTCCTACACTATCCTGCAAATACAACTCATTCATTCACTTCAGGCATCAACAGATTCCATTGACCTTGGTTAAATCATTTTAATTGATTTATTCATGCATACACAAAACAAACCTACTCAATTACCCTATGCAAACACAGTCACCCTCCAGATCATTGAATTTTCACATACTTATTCACCAATCTGGATAATTCTTCGATGCACTGTAGCAGTACAGACTTCCCTAGTGCTAAAGAGTTACATAAATCTATCTTGATGAACACACAATCTGTTTAAAAGGCGAAAAATGAAAAAACGAAAAAGGCATAGAAATTTGGTAAGGGCTTAAAAGAACACTGTGAGAACAAAGTAAGGATCTTCTTCCACAAGGGAGTGGCACTTATAGGTTATTGACATCTTTACTTCTGTCCCTAGAATACTCACTGGTTCCCTGTTCAGTCACATGGTGACCTCCTCCTTATATTTTAATATCACCTTTTTCATTGAGATCATCTTTCAACTTCTTCATTTGCAAGGCAAATGACTATCAGTTAAGCTTCAGCAAGTGCAGAGCTTCTGGAAAGGCAACATCAAGCTTTGCAGTGTTTACAGAAGTGCCCAAACTAGCTGGTTCTACAAAGGACTAAGGTCCAAACCCAGTGGGGACATAACGTCTTGTAGCACAGAGCTGACTACTGCCACGTGAGGCTTGCTGGTACCCAACTTGTTAATGTCTGCTTGTTTAAGTCTACTTGAGCTGCAGTCACACAACTGCACTGTAGAGCATCTCAAATCTCTGTCATCTTCCCACTCCTACCTCGCCTTCCCCATTAGTAGCTGCAGCTTCTCCCTGTGGGAAAACCAGAGCAACTAAGTGCAGAGGCAAAGTCCTGCTGCCCAGGGAAAGACTTCTGCTTGTACAAGTTGCACTTCTGCTCTGGATGTGTGGTGGAGCAGAGAGAGAAGTAAAGGCACTGTGCTTGTGAGATGCACCTCCTTTCTTTAACAGCAAGTCTCCTTTTGCTTTTGTGCTCCTGGTAACGGAAAACGTGTAACTACTGCACTTTCCTCAGCCGTAGAAGTCAGAACAGCCCCATTTACCTTCAGTGAGGCTATGCTCATTTGTATTATCTCTTCTTTCTAGCTTACAAGGTATAGTCAAAAACAGCCTCCTCTCCTAAACCTGTTTGTAGTATCTGTATTTGGGGTTAAGGGGAAAAAGAGCAGTTGTTCATTATATTAAATATCACAGTAAAAATGTTTTTTTACAGAAAAAAAAAGTGGAAATTAAGATTTGTGGACCCTCATTTAACAGAGGCCAGTTGGACCACAGTACTTGCAGTTTTCCATGTCTGGCAGTGTTTGTTTGGGTCTAGTCATAGGAGAGCAGCTATAATATGGAATATAATGGCGAAGAGCTGGGTGAATTGGCAGAGTTCAAGTTTGTGCAGTTCTCCTGGCAACCTGGCAATTCTAGAAAAACTTAACTCACCCAAACCAATTTTGCTTTAGTGGGAAAGGAAACTTAGCTTAGTGTTGAAAGAAATAGGATTTTCAGTCTGGTCTTTGTGTTACTAAAGCAGAGTACATAATAAAGGAAAGCAATACAATTTCAAAAATTAGGTGGAACTGTGCAGGATAAAAAAAAAATTTTTGTTTATTCTCCAGACTTCATGTGAATTGAGGAAGGGGATGGAAAAGTTAGTAACTTCATGGACAATGAACTGAGCACAGTAATATCAGCAAACATGTTGGCTTTTCTTGTATTACATAGTTTTGTACAATTAATCTACACTCTAATTCACCGGTATATCCTTCCAAGCAAACCTTTCCTTTCTCCAAAGCAGTAATTTTTCTCAAATTGTCTGTTGCTTGTGCTGTTACATAAAACCATGGCAAAACTATTTGTTCTAAATACAGTGGCTTTGGTTTTTTTTGTCAAATGAATTTGAAAAAGTGCATGTGGACTAGCACTAATTAAGACTGTACGGGTATATTATCCTTACGTGATAGGGACCACAAGTTTCTACAACATCCTGATCTGGTCATAATTATTCATGACAAGGATCCTGTTGAGCTGAAAGTGATTAGTTCCAGCCTAATTAAAGGTCACTACTGACTATGGTTTTGGGCTTCACCAGATAGATCATGTTATTATATTTTTTCAGCACAGACAGAAAATAATTAAAGATGATAAAAAAGCATGAATCACCTAGAATTTTCCAAATCAGTAACAAAAAGACGTGTAAAAATATTACTTACACCAAAGATCTGAACCTATTTCAGGGAACTAACTAGAGTAAAAGAATTTTCTCTGTGAGAAAAAGAGATGGAAAGACTGTATTTGGAGATGTAGTGTAAGTTCACTAAGAATAGTATCATCCAACTACGGTGCAGAAGAGAAAATTATGCCACATAAATTAAGTCTCCCTTCTGGTAGTAATGGCAGACATTGTATGCTCTCAACATTACTGCAGCCATGTCAGCCACCCAGGCAGCATGTTTTGGCAGACCATGCAGGCATTTTCTGACTAATATGAGGTTATGAAACATAGTGTTTTGGGAAGATAATGGAAAAGGTAAGCTGATATGGAAGACTGTTCTGCCTCTATCTTCTGCTTTGCCAGCCTAGCTTTCTGGAGCTGCAATCCCTGGAGCTGATCTTTCCTACAATTCCCCAATCATCCCTGAGGCCTGACACTGTAGTGGGGTTAGACAATCTTCAAAATTTATTTATCAAATGACATTTATCACTAGAAGTGGCACCTTGTAGAGATCGGCGACAGCCTCTGTGCTCTTGCAGTCATCCTCCTCCTCCAGATCCCACTGTGCTTGCCAGTGTTTCTCTATCAGCTCATGGTAAGCCTAAAAGAAACATAGTAGGTATACTTAAATAGCTGAAAAGATCTTAATAGTTTCTTGTGATCCTCCTCTTTCCTTCCTTGATGCCCTTCCCATGTGTCACTACAACAGTAATTGTTTACCTGGAACCATGACTCGGAGGCAAATGAAACTTGCTTTACCACCTTAATTTGAGCTTATCCAGTCTTATCCACGATAAAATTCCTTGGCCTTGGCAATATGGGGTTAAATAGTATGTACATACTACTGCAAAACATGTGACATTATCCAATTTGAAATCTGCTTTCCAGTGTATGAATATCACAACATCATAGCTAGTACTATGAGGTGCAGAACAGCCACCTGACATCATCATGAGACACCTGAGTTACAGCTGTTTCACACTGTACAGGGCTTTTGCACTGTGGTTGGTCACCATGTCCCATGGTGTTTCCTAAAAGGCTGATCTATGACTTGGTCCTGACTTGGTCCTTGATCATGGTTTTAAGAGGGATGCAGTTTTTTTCTTCAAGTGAAGACTGACTGTGGATGTGTTGGCAGGCTCATGGAAGACTATTTTGCAAAGTCTATCTCAATCTATAGACTAATGACTAATATTATACATAAATATTCCATATTTCGATTTAAATTGCCAAGTGCTCCCCTTCGTTCCCATGGTAAATATGGCTTTCTCCATTAGGTTTGTCAATAGAGCTCTTCTAAAGAGGACCAAAGTGCCCATAAACTCTTCATGTACAGATCATTCTTGTAGAGGTAGACTTGAAAGTTTACATATCTCATGGAGTCATATTTTATGACAGAATTTGACAAATTAACTGCTATAACTTGTATGTCCACAGTGGGTAGGCAGAGCCAGACTGGCTGACACTGACTGCAACTGACACTTTATGGTTTGTGTTCTTCATTGATCATTCCTGTATTCTCTGCCAGTAAACAACAAAATTAAAATGCTCCTTTTCCAACAGAAACATAGATGAAGGAGACAGAATGATACAGGAACTCTAACCTTTACTACATATCTCATTCTGTCTTATGAAAAAATCGGATCTACAGCTACTAAATCATTACCACCCTACTTGTGTTTAGAACAATCTGATGTGAATGAAGTTTATTGCAAAATCCACCATCATAATTGGCAACCACTTAAAATTTGGCAGAAAGGTCAGTTACTGGCAAGGCTGCTACCGTGCTGGTGTGAGCCCCTTGATGAAGCGAAGGGAGAAAGGCAGAGAAAATAAGTGGTTTTGATGGGTACATCTCTGGGCTCATGGCGATGCTTTGGAACCAATTCCTTTACTGTTGGGCTGGCTGTGAAATTATGAAACAAACTTTAAACAGCTCCTCAGTGCCAAGCGGATTGTTCTCACAAAATAATTACAGGACTATTTAAGTCAAACCATGAGAGGTGCAGGTATACACAAATTTTTTTTATTCCTCAAAGAGTTTCTGCACTTAAGACCCCATCTGTTCTGGGACAAAAGCCTCTCCCACTGTGGCAGCAGAAAGGCTTACACTTCTGACTTTCATAATTTGTACACAGGCATTTCATAATCCTAAAACTCAGCTGTGTTCTACCCTGCAGCATGAACTGCAAGTTGCCCCGCCCTGCTCAGCCTGTCATGAGCAGATTGTTAGTCTAGAGTTTAACTAAGCCTACTCAACAGCTTTCTAAGGTGTATGGAATAGAGCATCTCTTGCACAAAGCTGTGTGGCTCTACCTTTGTAGGAAAGGGGTCTTAATGCATAATTTCTAAGTTTTGTTCAATGAATCTGGGTGTGTCCTCCAAGAGTTTCCAATGATGTGTAAGAGGAAAATACATTCACAAGTGCACACTGGCTACAAAAACGTGTGACAGAATTATTTGTCACAAGTTTTGAAAAGCCAAAGATGTAAAAAGTGCTCTAGTTGTTTTGAAGTGAGGTGTTGCCAGGCAGGTGTGCATATAGAAACAGTAACTGCATTATCCAATTCATACAATATAATTAAAGAATATGGCCCTGCGGTACAAATTGCAGTGTTAAGATCAATAAATTTTGACAGTTGGCTGCAGTTGGAATCTGGGTCTTCTCATACAGTAATTTTATCTAAGTTATTAAATTTCATCAAAAGTTTAATGCTGCTGCATGTAATCACTTTCACCTTAAATTATTTCTTTTCATGAAAATTGAAGATTGCTTTTTTTTTCTTAATTCTTAAAAACTTGGGTTTGCAGTTCTCAGCAGTTATTCAAATTTTGAGGCTCTCAGCACTTAAAGCTAAGAACTCTGATTTTGTATATCATTTGGAACAATAACAAATCTCTACAGAAAATATGACCAAGAAAACATTACACTGGCCATTGTATACCGTATTAAATTATCAATTGCAAACCTTCTCTAAGGCATCCTGCCAGGGATCATAATTAGTTTTTCCTCTGCTTCTGTGAAATTTGCTAAGTCTTTTGAGCCTCGGTAACCCCACTCACAGAAAAGCAATTAGATCAGTGCAGACTGTTTTCTTCTGTAATGCAGACTGGATACTTTCCTCCAGAGATTTCCTGTCTTGAAGGAACAGGGAGAAATCTGCAATATATTTGGCCTTAAAAACTAATAGAACAGTGAAAATAAGCTTTTACTTTCTCACCTTGAGAAAATTATGAACATCTTCAGTAAGAAAAGTTTTACTAAGGAGACTCTCTTGTTCAGCTTCCTGTCTGCATTTGAACTCTTCTTTCTTCTTCGCACGGCACTCCAGCCGTTTCAAGATCAGGTCTTTACTTTGTTGCATGCTTTCTGGAACATAAACCACAAACAATTAGGTACCATAGCTCCACAGGGAGAAAGCAGCATCTGCTACTGTCACACAACATAAGCTCACAGAAACCTGTTAGTGAGTGAAATAAACAAGTAATCACCGTGCAGGATTTGAAATTTGCTTCTTACCCTGATGGCCTTTTTAGATGTGAACTTCTAGATTGTTACATGGTACTTAAATTGATCAGGTTTTTGGATTGCTACCATCCTGCACTCCCTTTCACTGGTGCTGCTGTTTATGCAAAGGCCGCATGTTACTTCGAGAAACAGATTCCCTCCTGCAGCACCCCAAACCTCCCCCTCCTGCAGCACCCCAAACCTCCCCCTCCTGCTTCAGGAAGGCCGGTAAGTGGCTGATTACCTAATTGCAGATATGCAAATGCTGCTGCAAGGACAAGGGCAGTAACATATGGTGAGGAGAAAAGGTCTAAAGCAGTGGTAGTTCAGATTAGCTTGAACTGGCATGCAGCCATACATACCAGACTTCTAAAGTGACTCATCCAAGAACCTGCAGTACAAGTTGTCAAGGTCCCTCCAATTTTGTGCTAGTAATGTGAACTATTTAGGACTAAATTCCTTCCCCCTTCATTCCCCCTGTAGCTCCAAGTGATATATAAATTCATGAGTCTATTTGGATCCTGAGCTGCTGAGTGCAATTGGTGCTTTATATGTTCTGCCACTTCATGTCTCATTGCCTGTCCACCTAAGAAGAATTTTATTCATTTCCCCCACTTGCCCTGCCCCAGAGCTGTACTTCACTCCTGACACAAGCAGCTAAAGGGGAATGCCAAAGAACAGTTACCTGTGGCTGCTGTTCTGCCACTATATTAAGCTGCTTTAACTATGAGAAATTATTTTGTAGAGAAACAAAAGGAGCACAGTACTGCAGCACCAAGAATGTTATTTATTCCCCATGCTAATCTATTGTGCTTATCCACAGGCTGATGATGCACTGACAGAACACTTGAAAGTGAACCAAAAGTACAGGAAAGCCTGTAATAAAAACATCACTCGAATGTAGCAGTGTTTTACTTTTAAACACTATTCGATTCTTTATTACTTCCTTGTTTTGTATCCTAGGAGCACAGTCTTGCAGCTTTGTGTTCTGTTTGTGAATTATAGGTACAGTTTAACTTTTTTTTTAGGAGCTCATAAGAAAGGTCAACATAAGACTCTATTGGGATAAATGCTGCACTGCAGATAATTTTTTTTAAAGCACATTTCATTTCTATCTGAAACCAGGAGGTTGATAATGTTCTTCTGCACAGGACGTACCAACTATAATATATACTATATATAACTATAAACACCTACTTTGCATAAAATCAAGGCCTTGACAGAGGTATTTTTGCTTTGGAACAAGTGAAAATTGACAAAAAGAAGGAAAAATCACCCAGAGACACCCACTTATGCCTAAAGAATGTTAGTGGCTGAACCTGTGCAAAAACTATGAACTAGGCATAGACAGTTTTAGAAACAAACATCCATGAAATAAACTATATCACAATATATATGTATTTGTGAATATCAGCAAACTGTTCACATAGCTAGATGTTCCGAAACTGGAGCAAATCTGCAGCACATTCTGTGATGAAATTATTGGCTTGGTAGATGACAGAAGAGTGGTGGATATTGGCTACCTTGACTTCAGCAAGGTTTTTGATGCAGTCTCCTGAAAAATCCTCACAGAGAAGAGGATGGATGAGCGACAGTGAGATGGATTGAAAACCTGCTCAAAGTCCACCCGGAAGCCAGTAACTACTGGTGTACCCCAGGGGTCAATACTGAGTGCAATCCTGCTCAGTAGCTTCATTAATGACCTGGATGATGGGGCAGAGTGCAAATTTAGTAATTCTGCAGAGGTCACAAAAAATAGGAGGAGTGGCTGATACACCACACATGGTCATGCTTCCATCCATAGGGCACTTGACAACCTGGAGAAACAGGCTGATGCAAATCTCCTGAAGATTAACAATGGGAAGTGCAAAGTGCTGCACCAGGGGAGGAACAACCCTAGGCACAAGCACATGCTGGGGACCACCCAGCTGGAAAGCAACTTGGCAGGAAAAGACTTGGGGTTCTGGAGGACACCAGGTTGAACATAAGACAGCAGGTAGAGGGAAATGATCCTTTCCCTCCATTCAGCTCTGGTTAAGCCACATCTGGAGTGCTGTGTCCTGTTCTGGGCTCCACAGTATAAGAGAGACATGGAGGTACTAAAGAGAGTTCAACAAAGATGATGAATGGGCTGGAGCATCTCTCCTAGGAGAGAAAGCTGAGAGAGCTGGGGCTATTCAGCCTGGAGAAGAGAAGGCTCAAGGGCGATCTGAGCATGTATATAAACACCTGGAGAGTGGGTACAAGGAAGACAGAGCCAGACTCTTTTCTGTAGTGCCCAACAAAAGGACCAGAGGCAGCTGCCAGAAACTGAAACACAGGAGGCTTCTTTTACCATGAGGATGACTGAGCACTGGAACAGGTGGCCCAAGTGGAGTCTCCATCCTGGAGACAGAAGCTGTCTGGACATGATGCTGGGCAACCAGCAGTAGCTCAATCTGCTTGAGCAGACAGCGTACCAGCAGTAGCTCAATCTGCTTGAGCAGACAGCGTAGACCATACGACCTCCAGAAGTTCTTTCAACCTTAACCATTTTGTGATTCTGTGAATTTACGACTGTGACATAAGGCACAATTTATCAACACTAAGCCCAAAGTGAGTGAGCAGCACTACAGCAAGAACAGACTGCAACAACACTGCATTCATTCTGACTACTCAGTTCACGGAACTCTAAACCTAATACCATTTTGCTATGAAAATTTTCTTTAAATGTGTCCAAAAGTAGCATAAATGGTTCTGGAAATTGTGTTGAAGCAGTTGTCATTATTTTCCTTCTGGCTAAATGTAAGCGGTGGCCCAGTCTGTAGTTGGGTGCCAATCTGTGGGATGTATCTCCTTGGTTGGACGGTTGGGATGGATGGAGACGAGAGATCTCTGAAGTCGGGTCTTAGAGCATGAGGTTTATTGCTCAGGGCTTTGGGTATAGGGGGCCTGCTTAAAGCAGCCAGCTGCTGCTAGAAGCAGGCCAGAAAGCGTGAAGCAAAGGAGAGAGAGAGTAGAGAGCTAAGAGCGCTAAGAGAGCGTGGTGTAAGAGAAAGGTGCAAGAGATGTAAGAGTGCTAAGAGAGCTAAGAGAGTATATGCAGGAGAGCATGTGTAAAGAGAGTGGTGCAAGAGAGAGGTGCAAGAGAGCATGTGTAAAGAGAGCGAGCTTCTCGTTTACAATACAATGAATTATCTTCTGTGCTGAATATTCTAATTTTCATCAACCAATCTAGTCCAAGATACAAATCCTATAGCATTTACATACAGCCTATAAGAATCATTGCATTACCATACTACGTTATATTTTAAATCCCAATAACTACTCTTTGGACCCCTTCTGCCAAGGTAGCAGGGTCTGCTTTAACCCTTGGACCCTTGTGCTGGCAGAAGGTATTGTTCAATCAAAGGGGATTACCTTCAGTCGGCTATACCATTGTTTTCCAGTTGTTCAGTGACTAAGGCCTGGTATCTCAAAGTATGCTTTCATTTCAATGTCACTTATAGTTTCCATATTCTCAGCATCTTTTGCCAGGCAATCATATTTATAAAGCTTTCCTGTTTCATCTTTCCCAACAGCTAAATGTTTACTGCAATTTTCTGTGAGTGCTGATGGGAGGCACTGAGCCCTGAAAGAAGCTGGGGGTATATTTCTCAACATATTGGGCAGTAGGTAACATACAAAATGACACAGGGAGAATCTTAAATCAGTGGGTCAGTCAGCTTAGACTTTGTTAGAATTGTGTACTTTTCAGATAAGCAACGTGAAGAGGGGCAAAAGGAAAAGACTTAATTTTAAAAAGATTTTAGTCTGACAAAATAAAAGAGTTATATGAAGATCATAAGCTTGAACATTATCTTTTTGCAAGAGTGACCGCACAACTGCTTTATATATAGCACAACTGCTTCTGGCTTCACATGCTAGCAGGAGATCTTAAGACAGTGTCTTACATCAGCCAGTATCACTAGCAATGCCAAGTATGTGAACAGTAAATGAAGAAATATCACAAATACTTGTAGCAAGTGTGATTCTTCTTCTATATTCAAATTAATTAAGTTAGATTATGTGAACTGTAGAGTAAGTTCCTAGTAATACCTGGAACAAGATATAAAAGGCCTAAAGTCAAAGTTCCCATACCAAACATACACCCTCCAGAATAAAACTGATCTTGGTCAATTCACCAATATCTTTTTAAAACAGAGGGATACAGGGCTGAAGCTGTAAATTTTTTACTCTTTAATAAAATGAGAACTCATGTAAGTAATGAGCTGCAGTCTAAGTACTCACCATTACTGTAATGTGCCAGTTGTTCCCAGAAGGCCTTGTGCAGATCTGTTAGAAGTTCTTCTTTTTGTCGGACTGAAAGATTATTCTTTACAGTTAAATGGTCCAGAATATTTGACACAATGTTTAATCTACCCTTACACTCTTCTGATATAGAGGACTTCAGTGAATCGATCATTTTCACCATAAGCTCCCATCTGAATAACCTTTCCTGAATGTCCTGAACCAAACATAAAAGTCCTGTTTAGAAACCAAGAATGTGTCTTTGGTTGTGCTTTTCTTTCATTGAATTACTCATTCCCTAACCATGAAGAAAACCACAGAAGCATCCCAAAACCATGCGAATAACCATCTTCATGTACTTAAATACTTCTGAAAGTCTTGATAAGTGCAGGCTAGCAGTGGGTTTATTGCATGTTCAATTGCAAGAGCTAATCTAAAATTATTCATGTTTTTCATCAAGCTGTCAAGAAGACATTAAGTCTGGAAAAGACAACAATAACCTTGCATTAAATACTCAAGGAGGATAGATGGACAGAAGAGAACATGGAAGTCCTGGACCTCTTTTCAAGATACTATATGGCACACCAGTACAAGTCCTCATTTTGAAACGAGGACACATACCTGATTCTGATAATGCTGTGATTCCTTCAAATACACGGTCAGACAAAGTTCAATACATACACTAAAAATTAGTATAATTGCCTATGGCCTAGCAGCTTTCATTGCACTATTAAAGAAGCAGCCCATGATCACACTAGGGAAAGATTTCCTGGGTGAAAAGTGCAGCTGCTTTAAACAATGCTGCAAGGTTAGAAAGAGTCTGACAATGCAGTGCCAAGTTAACAGTTGGACTTGATCTTAAGGGTCTTTTCCAACCCAAATGATTCCACAATTCTCTGATCTACTGTAATTAATAGAGATGTACGTACAAGGACCTCTGCAATGAGATTTCAGCATCATCACAGTAGTGACTTCAGGTAGGAATATCTCCTGTATCTGTATCCAGACATCTTATCTGTAGTTTGCCCATCTGAAGGAAGTTATTGTACAGCAGCCCAGTTTGGGTCAAGTGTGACAAGCAGCAAAGACATTTTTCACACCTGGCCAGCTCAGTCTACTTAGCTGCTCCAATGCAAAACTAACAAGCTAATAATTATTGTATCTGTTTATACTCCAAATTACTAATAAATGCAGTGATTCCAATTTTATGTTAATTTATAAATTACATGTAACTCTTTCAGTATATCCCATGCAAAAAATAATAAAGGATCTGTAAGATTTCACACAACGTAAAGCACAGTGCTGGTGCATTTATGAACACGGTTTTCCCTCTTCAGACCACGTCACTAAGAGCTGATAAGAATTTTCAATTCCAATTAAAGTCACAGAACACATAGAATCACCGTCAAATTTAAATTAGGATTTGTCAATCAAAGTGGAATAAATGCTTTGAAAGAAAAAGCAATGTCATAATGCCTACAGTAATGATTCTCCTTTATTAGATCCAGTGCTTTCGCTCCTGGTTCACCAGCTGCATTAATAATACTTTTTCCTAATATGTCTGTCTAGGTGGTATTCTGAGAATTGGCACTCAAGTGCAGAGAGTTCACTCTCCTGTGAGTCTTCCTAAACTGCAATGGAAGTTGAGCTCTTTGCAAAAAAGGTCAGACAACGGGATTCAGCAGTCTACATCACTCCTGAGGCAGGACTGACAGACTCTGTGCACTGACATAATTCTTTCTGTTCAGATTGACTAAATCTCTCTCAACTTTTATTTCTTTTTCTACTTTACCATCGCCTGCAAGTCTTGAGATTCACTTAACAAGCTTTCTACTGCAATCATCTTCTCAGTCACATCCATCATTATCTTTGTTGCTTTGGCACTTGAGCATTTTGATTGGTCCAAAAAAGCCTGCTGGGCTTTGTCAGTCTGCTTCCAGAAAGCTTCCATCTGTGGAATATGAATCAAAAAATCAAAAAAAACCATGTTCCCTCATTATATCTGTTATTGCATTACAGAAAGAGGCATATATACGAGTCTACTCAGAAACAAGTCACTGAGATTACAGACAGCTCTCAGTATTAGTTATATTGAACAATTTGCAAAGCTAAAGAGACTATTATGTATTACAAATACGTAATATATGCATACATATATATATATTATGTATTGGTAGTGGCACATAACCAATAAGTTAAACCTGACCTTTTAAAATAACTGTAGTTATTCTTTTTAACTAGCTAAGAATTTGTTAATTCTCTACATATTGCATCTATAAAAGCCTATTAGGCTTTTAGTATTGATGGTAAAAGCATAAAAGATAAACTGCATCCCTTTTATTCTCGGAACTTTATTTAGCTGTAGGAGCAGGTATTCTAGTCAAACAAAATTTTTTAAAAAAAAAAGAAAAACTGAAAATTATTACTGTTTTACACCATCAAAGCCTTTCAAAGCCAGATGCTACATAAGCGCTTTATCGGGTGGAATTAAGTACTTTATGCGCTGTCAGCACAGTGTATGTGCCACTTCTGATAGATTATTGTATAGACAATCCCTAGATTTAGGTTCTGATTCCACAAATACGATTGTGCACAACTGTGAATATTCTGTAGTCTGTGGGATTACTTGTACACATAAAGGTAAGAAAATGCATCCATCACCAAGATTTCTATTAAGTACCCATGAGTTTTGGAAAAAAAAGTTATTATGGCATATGTGAGTATGGCAAAAAACCCCTTTATATTCTCAGGGGAAGACTGGATTAGTGGAAGGTACTGATCTATACAAATCTGCATAGAGGGAAATTATTTTCAGCATGATGAAAAGCATCTGCAGGCACAGGAGTGACAGACCCACTGAAGGATGATTGCTGCTGGTAAATAAATGCCTCATGTTGCTCAGCAAGCTTGCCAGCAATTCTTTTTACGTGACTAACTCTGGAAAACTCTAAACAATCAATTTTCCACTGAGCAAAGTTAAAGTGCAAAAGAAACTCGACACAGATGTCCCAATGTTACCAAGACTTCCACTGTACAGTGAAGGGCTCAGAGAACCAAAAGAAAACTGAGAAAATTCCCAGTGAAACACTTAAGCACCAGACATTAAAAAATGTTAACTCCTGTATGAAAAATGCCCAAGGCTGAGGTGATGAGCTGTTTGGTCCAGGGCTGAAGTGCCACAGTCAATCAGCACAGGCAGCTCACAGAGCTGTCACTCTCTCATTTTCATCAGCAGTCAATTTGCTCAAACTTCAAAAGCAGGGCTGGGAAGAATATTACTCAGTTTACTGGAAAATAATACAAAGAATGTTCTTAATTTCCAGTTTTCTAGCCTGAAAGCTATTCTGAGACAGTGAACCTAGAGAAAAAAAAAATCTTTACTTTGAAAATCAAATGCCTGCTATCAAACTGTATTTTTACATCAAAAATGTAAATAGATTCTCATGTGGAAAGTTGCTAAAGAAAAATGCTTTGCTAAAGTAAATGCACAAAACATATTAAAATATTGCCCAGCAATTATATTTTTAGTACTTCTGTCAGATGAAAAAAATTGTAGTCTCTTATTACTCTCTTACTCAGTTACGGGGATTGACAAAAGCAAGGTGCTAGGATAAAATTCCTAAAAGTCAGGCTATGCATAGGCTTGAAATAAATCTTACAATCAGACAAGCAGCAGACATTTCTCAGCTGACAAAATAGCAGTGTTTTACAAAAAACATTGAAAATTTTTTATCTATAAAAAACATATTGGCACCTAAAGGTAGTTTAAAATACTTTGCTGGAGCAATGTAAAAATGTTTTCAGGACTCGTACACGAACAAAATATTAACTGTGGACTACTCAACATAACCATTGTACTAAAGAACTCCCCACCAAAAGAATAACATTGAAATAAAATTTTATAAAAAATTAGAAAGTTACATTATCTATTACGTGCTCAGAATATTCCCTTTCTTTCCTTTCTACGTCTTCTAGAGTCTGGTACTCTGAATTATGGGCTCCTGACATTTCAGTATTCTGGAGTCTAGAGTCAAGCTGTTTCTGTAATTCTTCAAAATCCTGAGGGGAAAAAAAATCAAGTGATTTGTTAAACAGAAAACCAGACATAACTTGTAAATTTGGGAGTGAATTTGTATGTCAGTTCTGGCTCATGGCTAAGGAAGCTGAACAGGAGTGTTCAGAAAGTTCTGTCTCTTGATAATGTGCCTTCTGTAGCAAGCAAGGAAAGCTCCAGATATGTGGCAGCTCCGAACTAAACTTAATACAAATACATACATTTCCATTAGGATGTGAGTACAATCAAGACTTGTCCATCTCTGCTGAATTCAAGTTTTAGTAAACACTGCTTCATGAGCTTTTATACTAATAACCCCTGCAATCTATCTACAAATATTTTTATTTTAATGCATGTTCCTCATCTTAAATGGCAGCTATGAGTGTACACGTTGTGTTTAAAAGCTCAGATAAATATGCAGGTGATAATCAGAAAGTGATTCCTGCTGAGTGCTCGCACACGTGGATGAACACATCTGTAATGCTCATAAGGGACAAATTATAGGCTGCATTATATGAGGTTTTACAGTTTTTCAGTCCTTAGAAACCAGGGTGATTTTTTCTGAAAGCTGATGTTGCTAACAAATACTAGTCTGCTGCCATTGCTTAGCGGGTTGATACCAAAAAGGGTGATTCTTCCTTTGCTGCAACGTGCCTTATATAGCAAGCACTGACTTCCAATACCTCCTAGTTTTGTGTGTCAACGCATTACCTTGACATCCTTATGCCTTAAAGAAATGTAACCAGAGTTTGACAAGCTTCACTAATAATTTCATCAAAATCCCATGAATTTTTATGATGCAGAATTAAAAGAGGAAAAGGCTGCCTGCAATAAAACATGTAACACTTTTGCTTATCGCCAACATCTCTTTTACATGGTGGCCATAACCAGCCTCGTTCCTTGTATGATATCCCACCTCTGAGACTGTCAGGTTTACAAGATCTTCCTCTCCATCATATAGGACACAGAAACCCCATACTGGCACTTAAACAACTGGACTACTCTGGCAATTACTGCATCTAATAATCCAGATTTAGTCTTTGTCTTGCAGCAGCTTAGTCAGGTGCATGAAGACACCGATGCCATCAAAATTCACTGAGGGTTAGGCTCTATCAGGAAACATGCCTATTCTAGATTAGCTCTGTTTATAATTTGAAGTCATTATCAGAAGCCCATCAGTAGAAGGATTTTGTACACCTAATCTCACTTTTCACCTAGTAAATACAATAAGCTTTAACAATAAACCTGAGAATTTAAGGCAGAAGAGTGCTTTAAGGCAAAATGCATTCTGATATAAATCATAAGGTATAACTACAGAGATGCCTTATAGTAATTCAGAGATTGTGAGACTGCACGAAGTAGTCAACAACTAGAGCTCACAAGATGATAGACTAATGCCAGGATATGAAATTCCATCTACATGGAAGAAAAATATAATCAGTACTAAGATTAGGCGGCTCTCAGTGCAAACATTCAAGACTTGGATTGGCAGGGTGCTGGATAACCTTACATAAAGCCAAGCTTCATATAGAAGGCTGGACCAGACAATCTTGAGATGTGCTTCTCAATCCAGATTTTTCTGTGACTCTAAAGTGGAAAATGGAAAGTGGAACCAATAGCTCTCCTGTTTTCTATAGTTTTGTAAAGATTTTTTTTCCTTGCAATAACCTTAAAAATAGCACTGTGACTCTACCTGAAATGCATATTCATTGTCAATATATGTCTTCCAGTTCAGAAGTGGCATATAGACTTTGAAGTACATGAAAGAAAAAAGGATGATGAAGAAAACAAGTATATTTTCCCCTGATGAAAGCCTTGAGCTTCACATTGCTACTTTATTTCCTGCTATTTTATTATCAGCAATGATACATGGGACCAAACAAAGCCCCTGATAATTAAAAATTATTAAATCTGAGTGAATAAGGTTCAAAATGTCCTGTTTGCTTAAATGGATTCAACTACAAAGTATCTTTAACAGATTACACAGATCACTTCATACAACAACAAAGAGAAAAAGCACACAAGGTAATGAAGAAAATCAACTAACAAGGGAGTTTCTTTGCATTTCTTCAGAAATAGTTTACAAATGATATTGCTGTTTAAAAGGAGTAGGTGAAATGGCCTGCTGTGGTAATAAGATTAACTCTTTATTTTGTGTGGTCTTCAACATGAACCAACAAACCCACTTACATTTTCCTGAATTAAAAGGATCTTCTTCAACAAATCATCAGTAATCTTCTTTTTACGATGGAAGTCTGTGAGGTATATTTTGAAAACCTGAATAAACATCTGTTTAAAAGTAAGAAAACAAAACCCAGGTTAAGTGCCTGTTCATCGTCGTAAGGACATCTTTGTGATAACTTTTGCTGATTTAAATCAATCAGGGAGATGACAGTGAATCATAAATGAAATAACAGACACATCACCAGTGACTCTCCAGTACCTCCACTCTGAAAAGTTCTCTGGTTCTGGCTTCAGTAAGATACTGGAAGATGGTATTACACATAATCTCATATATCCTTGTAATCAGGCAGACACATTTGAAATGATTCTTGACTGGAAAAATGCAGGTCACTTGAAAATACAAAGCCCATTTTTCTAATGTTTTATGATCCCCTAAACTCATATTAACAATTCGAAAGATACTAAAGACTCATTACTCTGACTTCAACTGTAGTCAGCCACGGGCTACATCAAACATTTTTATACACAATCCAAAAGTAACTATCTCAAGTTCTAGCTAGCTTCTCTTGCAAGAAAACTTATTTTCCAGTTGTGTGCCTTTTTTTTTTTTTTTNTTTTTTTTTTGTTGTTGTTTTTTTTTTTTTTTTTTTTTTTTTTTTTTTTTTTTTTTTTTTTTTGTTTGTTTAAGACTGTAATACTAGTGTCTTCAAAAAGATGTTTTTGAATTTTTTAACATTGGGAAAATTTTTGCTTAACCTTTTCCCCTCTTGCCTCAATTAGAGTTTCAGTGTAAGGTTAATTTACTTCATTACTAACTGCTGCAGCATTTTCCAGTGTGGAAATAAAAATACATGAAACTTAACAGTCACCTGCCTGTTCCTCATAATCTTGAAAACAAGATGACGCAGAACTTGCCTGCTTAAAACATATGAAAACATAAATAAATACATATTTGCATATAAAAACAGTTATTGAAGCCAATATGTCAGCTGAGCAAAATATATTATAATTAGAAAATATATTATAATTAGAGCTCAATAGAAGAGAAAACCATAAAGCAGTCACGTTTTCAATCTCACTTGCAAATGTTTTGGATAGGAGTTTGGCAAGTTTTGAACACACTACCAAGATACCATATACAGTAAAAATAAAAAAGGTTCAGGAGAAGACTGAAAGAAAAGCATGTATTTCCTTAGACCTGATGCCAAGAAAGACTGAAACCAGAGAAAGCAGAGTGGGAAAGGAAGTAACTATTCTCAGACTGATTTTTATTCCCCCTTTTTTCCTGCTACCAAAAATATAAAGCTATTTAAGTATTCTGCTAAAGGTCAAAGTCATGTGTGGTGATTTCTGGTGGGCCACAAAGCATGTTAAATGCTCATTTCCTCTGTGTTTCTGTGATTACATCACTATCTTGCTTTGCTACTTACCTTCATGTAGAAATTGATCATTAACTTAGAGATCAAGTTCAACCTTCAACAATCAAGCTAAACTTCCTTCTGGAATCTGATCACAAGTTCCCTTTCTCATCTAATTAGATAGGAATAATCCACCAGATGAGAAATTGCTTCCCAGGTTTACTTTCCTGTTTCCTCCTTTGGATTGTGTAAAAAATTGTTCAGAAAACTTCACCCTTTGAAATATTCTCAGTGGATTTAGTAAATTATAACAGAAATGACCAATTTGTTTAAACAGAGCCTGAGGAAAGACAGGAGGAGAAAGCTATAGACTTTACATCCAGATTCATATTAACTGAGCTAAAACTCAGTAGCAGTAATGATGCTGTACTTGAACATAAATAGTCACCACAAACAATCATTACTGAGTATCCTGTGGCTTTGATTGTATTTTTTTTCTTTTCTTTTTTTTTTTTTTTCCTTGTCAGTTTTGGATGCTGTGACTCAATGTATGTAGTTATCTATGGTTTAAATGGTACCTTAATCCCTCAGTCGTACAAAATCACAACTATTGTACTTATTACAATGGTACTGATTCAGTTGAACTGAATTTTCAATTTTATGCCAAAAGCTTTAAGTCTTTTGAGTTGCAACACACAAACAAGCCAGTTTGTCCTTAAGACAAACTCATCTATTAAATAATTTATTACCTCTTTTTATGAGCCTCAAGTGCTGTATGTAATTCTCTGGAGTACTGTTTAAAACCAAATTTTTGTATTTGCTATATTGGTACTTCATAGACCAGTATACTGCATCATATTTTACTTCTTAAGGAAGCTCATATATATGCAGAGCAGGAAAAAAAAAAATAAAGTCAGTAATGTAGAAACGCAACTCTGCTACACGACATCCCATCTAGCCAGCTGTTTCTGTTATTTCCTAAACTGATATTCAACTACGATGTTCAAAACAATGAGCTATAAATGAGATATAAGTACGTACCACACGTTCTTCTTTTCTGAGTTCAGTATCAAGAAGCATGAGATCTTTCAAAGTAAGACTGCAAAGGCAGAGCTTAACATCAAAACTAAAACAAAGATTAAAAATGCATTAATAACAATCTAAATGACGGTTATAAAAAAGGACAACACAATATAATAATTTCATTTAATCACTAGATTCTCCTAAAAACACTGCCCCAAAACAGAAGTGAAGTCACTTTATTTCTACATTGCCTTCTTTTTCAGAAAAGATTTCTGTATGTAAAAGTAAACAAAACAAAGTAATGCATTTAATAAAGTTGGCGTTGCAGTTTCCTCTACAAAAAAGACACGGTGAACATAGGCATGAGTGGATACAACCAGAGAAAACATGGCTTTAAATTGAAACAGCCATAGTAAGAGTGGATATTTTGTAAATATTCTTCATTGCTAGTACCTTTCCCAGTCTCTGTGACACAAATATGATTTTCTTATTCTTGCTAATGAGAGTGCAGAAACATGTTTTCATCTAGGGGTACCTTGCCGTGGTGTAGCTGAAAGGAAATGAGAGCTGACAGTCCATTTCAATTATCTCTACCTGCTCATCAGCAGTGTGTCTGAGGGAGGAACGGTTTTCCCAGATGTAAGAGACGGTCTGTGGATCCCTCATCTGTCTCACGATCATCGACGAGGACAAAGACTGAAAGGCCCTAAAAACCCCAAAGGGGGAAAGAACACAGGAGCCCTAGCCAGTCCGAGGTGGGAGGTCTGCCAAGTGTCTGCGGCTGTGCACACTGAACAGGTTGCTCTGATGCTGTTCCTTGCTGCCCAGGTGGGAAGGGCTGCACTGGAGCGAGAAGGAATGTTCCGTGCCCAGACCCTGCACGGATACCCTAAACAATGGGTCTTACTCCCCCACCTTCTTGGCTAGTTGCCTTTCGAAAGTTACCCCGAAACAATGGGTTTCGTTCCCCCACCTTCTTGGCCCATTGCCCCTCACCTCCAGAAGGACTATAAAAGGACTTTCTGAAGAGACCCCATTTCAAGATCTTCTCCCGAAACCTCTAGATCTCCCCACAGAAAGAAGACGGACCACGAGGATCCCGGCTCGCCGTTGGTAGCTATTAACCCCTCCTCCCCCCTTCTCTCTCTCTCTCTCTCCTTTCCCCATATCCCTCCCTCTCTTCTAGCCCACAGTCATGCTGTTGGCACTCACTAAAGGTGCATTGTTTTGATTGAAGCAAAAAACTTTCCCCGTTTGTGTTTCTGGGGGGGGGGGAGATCAGGTAAACGAACCATCACGACCCCCGCTAGTATCAGCGGATCGTGACACCAGAGTAAGACATGAGTAGTTCCCATTAAAACGGAGAGAACTGACCACTGGGTGTTCTCAAGGCACCTGCAGTGTGACATGGCATTGTACAGTGCAGAGGACTCCATCCCCAGCCGAGCACACGTGAACCAAGCATATGAACCGTAACAAAGAGATCTCATCCTCATAGTGATACACCTTTTATGAGACAGCTTTTGGCCAGTTCTGATTCCCAAAATTTCACGAAGAACAGGATGACTTCCAACAGCTTAAAGTACTAATCTCCCCAACAACTTTTTTAGGGTTATATGCAGATAACTCTGTCCTGATGTGGTGACTGTGTGCATTCATGCCCAGCCTTTCACCTTTAGTGACTGTCCTAAAAACACAGGAGATGACCAAACAAGGGCAAGTTTACTGCTTACCTCTCACATGTCAGCACTTCAGGGAAGCTGGTCACCTTTAGGAAGGCTCGAGCCTGAAATCTGTCATCGCTTGTTGTAGAATGTATTGTTGTGGAGGAACTACAGTCCTCTTTGTCTCCCTGGCTCAGGGATCCCAGGCTGCCTGACATGGATGTCTCCACCACTTGATTAGGCAGAACTCCCTGCTTTGGATTCTCATGCAAAGATGGATTGGATGAGCCATCTGCCAAAGGCTGTAAGTCAAAGAAAATTCACAAGGTCGATTAATACAACACAATAAGGAGACAAACATCTCATCAATTTTCAGTGTTTACTTTCAAGGGAAAAGTTAAACGGTATACGCAGCAAAAGTGTTTCCATATAAATGACAGGCTTTTGCATTGCCCAGGAAAGCAGTCTTCTGCTGTAGTTAGCTGCTTGGTGCATGCTTTCTTTCTTCCTTTGAGATCCTTGTGGTGTTTTTCTTACGGCTCCTTAGACAAATCCAACTTCCATTAATGTTAAGGGGCAGACAAGCTCTCTTAAATACAGTGAAAATTGACTGGACACCATGTAAAGCATTGCAGGTTTCACGGGGAGTCAAAAGCAGCTGACGCCTTACAGAATAAGCCCTCAGTCAATGGACTACAAAAAAAGAAAGATTGGCAGTAAATTTTCTTCCATTACTTGACTCTGCCATTTACTCTGACACAGAATGATTGTCATTAACTTTTACAAGTAGAATCTAAAACCTTACCCTAAATTTCTGGTTGATGGGATAGATCACTTTTGCCTTTAATGCAAATGCTGTGATGTTACTGTTCAGAGGAGACTCACTTTCCTGTATGGAAAAGAACAGAAAACCATCTGAGAACAGCAGCAGATCTGGCAATTATTCACTGTAAGTATCGTGTGCTCTTTTTCGTTACACAACTTAAACGTTCCTATTGGTAACTAACTGTTTATTGATTGTCTCTGCTTTGGTGCAAGAAGTCTTCTCATAAGGCTCATTCAGAGTAGGAAAACCTGAAAAGGGAACTTTTATCATTACCACTGCTACAAAATATTTTTAATTCTCCAGGAGAAAAGAGGTAATATCTGGTATTCGCAAGGTATTTTCATTTTGTGCCTTGTCACCCACCTCTATACCTTTAGCAACAACTAAAGATTTTACAAATGAGACTGGTATTATGTCAATAATAAAAATTACTAAAGGATAATAAGCTCCACAGATATCATCATGGCTATAAATTCTGTCTTTCAATTTAAATAAAGAAACAATAAATTAAGCAAAACTAGTCATCATATAAAAGAAGAACTTTTATAATACAACCCTTACCCAAAATCTAGAGAAAATTACAATGTTTTTCCAAAGAACCTAATACATACTGAATTATTTGCACACAATTTTCTGTATCACACAATCTGACTTTCTGCTACTGTCTTTTTCTAGATGCTGGAACAATGGGATCATCAGCTTTGTTTTGAGAGGTTAGGTATGGCTTAATAAAAGTTTGGCTATAAACAGCAGATAAATGTAAATCCAAGCACTAGGATTTCCTATTTTATCTGTTTTGGTTTCGTCATATGCAATGAAAGACTCTGATTTGTTAAAACACAGGTTTTTTTATACAGCTTTCTCTAGGAAACATCAAAGCACTAATAGAGTCTAAAAAATAGAAATGGAAATAGAATAGCGAAGTATGTAATTCACTAGACTTCTATCATTGCACTTTTTCATCTCCGTTTCATTTATTTCCATTTTTGGGTTTACAGATAAAGTTAAAAGCAAGGGGGCAGCGTGTAGAACACGTGCCCATAGTGAGCAGTCCCAGCGCTGCAGTACCTCATCAGGGACAGGAGTGGACAGAGCTACTGCTGTGCAGTGGCTGGAGGCTAAGCAGCCAGCGCAAAGCTTGAAGCTGTATTGCAGTGTGCTAGAACTAATACATCCTGCTTCTCAGCAGGCATAAGTAACACACAGTTATTATTAATACAGTAATTGTGGTATTATTGCAGTGTGGAAAGTCTCAGAATGAAAACACCTGTTTTCCTGAAGTGCTCTAACCTAATTAAAAGCATTTTCCATCTATGCTTCTTCATAAATTGTCAATCTGATGGTAGTAACAGCAAAGCAGCCAGCGCAAAGCTTGAAGCTGTATTGCAGTGTGCTAGAACTAATACATCCTGCTTCTCAGCAGGCATAAGTAACACACAGTTATTATTAATACAGTAATTGTGGTATTATTGCAGTGTGGAAAGTCTCAGAATGAAAACACCTGTTTTCCTGAAGTGCTCTAACCTAATTAAAAGCATTTTCCATCTATGCTTCTTCATAAATTGTCAATCTGATGGTAGTAACAGCAAAAGCCTCTGGAAATTGGAACAATAGAAAAAAATGTATATATAACTTCAGTAGTTAGACAAATAGGTGGGAGAAAGTCCCCTCAAATAACAAGGTTACTTCCTAATGTCTTATAAATGAGCCATGTTAGGGAAATGGATATAGTTGTGAATGATCACCTTTAAAAGACTGTGATCCCATGTCAAAACACTGGTAATAAGCATAAAGATGTAAAATTGTGTAAGTTCTCCCACAACATTTACACTTCAAAAAATAACCTAATCCATGCTCATTTGTTATATTCTAACTCAAGCAAAATGACCAAGCATGTTTTGTCACCATTCCTGATCACGAAAGTGAAATGAAGATTCATTACCTATATCAGGATTTAAACTAACAGTTTAAATGTTCACAATAACATTTTCTTGAAATCGTGGAATCAGTTCTTGTTACAAGCTAAGCACTAGACTGGCTGGTTTTGACTGACATTTTATGCATGTATTTAATTTACGTATAATAGACTAAGTCAGCTGAACAGCACATTTTCAAATGCGCAGTTTAAATCACAATCTTTAGCTTCAGCAAGAGCAGTCAAATCAGCTTTGGGTGAAAGATAGTGATCTAATGACTACACAGTAGGACTGGTTCTACAGTTATTTTGGGATTATTAAAAAGAAAAAGTTACTTAAGTTACTTGATGTTCTCATTGAGGTGGGTCGTTAAGTTTATACTTCTACTTTTCTTCACAAATTGTTTCTCTAATTGTCTTTGAATCCCAGCTCACCACAGTGGTCTTTCAGTACTTATGAACTTTTTCTTATGCCAGTAGTGTTAATTTATCCCATCAGCCTTCTGAAACTAAGGGCGATATGGAGATGAAAGCAAAGAAGCCTCTGTCCAAAGAGAACTCAGGATCTTGATTAAAATATCCAGAGTCTCCCAGGAGAAACTGAATTCATAAGGGGAATGAGTGCTCAGAATGGTTGCATTCATAAGCAGCAATCAACTCCCACTCTCCATCTTACACTTTTTCTGAACACTTTTAAAAGTCTCTCTCCACACTCACTAAAATTACAACAATTTGGAGCAGGCCCTGAACACACTCATTGCTACATGCAGCAAAACGGACATCCAGCTAGAAGAGCAGAGCTTTACCTCCAGCACTATTTCCTCTTTTGATGTATAGGGTTGTTCTGCTTTACTTTTCATGACTGTGTGCTCTTTTTCATCTGCGTTGGAGCTTTCCAGAAGTCTTTGAGAATCGTTTTTCTGAAATTCCAAGAGAAAACATAAAATGTAACACTTGCGATCATGCAGATTAACTGGAAACATCTTTGACAGCAGCCTGGATACATTCATGTCTTCATCATGAAAATTATTCCAATATTGGTTGAAAATTTTGGAAAAATACAATCTGAAAATGAATGAAAATTTTACATATTCAGAAAGGAATAATTAAAATTAGTGAACTTCTAAAATTTGTCATTCCAGAAGTAGAATTTTAATCTAAAAAGTTTTAAGAGGCTGTGAACGGGTCAAATCAATCCATCTGCTCTTAAAATATCGTACTACAGACTAGAGAGTCAACCTCATGGTCTGAGCTCAAACATCTCAATTAAAGCAAGTTAACTAAAATTGTCTATAATTGCCAGCAATAAAGAGAATGCCAAGTATTCTTGCTCTCCTGCTATAAGAAAAATTCCCTAAATGAAGGAGTGTGGAAATGTGTGTGGAAGTTCCTGTCAGGGAGAAGTAACATCAGGAAATGTTCATCACGTTCCTTCCCCAAAAGCAGCCCATATTATTGGTATCACTTCACAAACACAAAAAGCCACTGGTAGGGACACAGATACTGTGTGGGAATGAAACCTCCTGCTACACATTATCTTCTTTACACACTATATAGATCAGAAAACAATACTAATGTGCCTCCAAACACAGCATTGGAAGGAATTTTTTTTTTTAGTGAAGGAAAAGATGGCTGCCATGCTACATGGACTACTGTTTTAATTCTCTTCCAGGTTTTCAACCCACTGCCTACTTTTTCATGTAGTCTAATGATACAGCTGCAGCCACTACTCACGTCATTGTCTTATGGAAAGGTTTGCCTTAAATTATTTGGCCACTTGGTATGTAAAAGTAGTCAATTTTCCCAGAACATAGAGAACAGGCCAGCTTTTGAACACATTTAATTCCTTATGACTTGCCTCTATCACCTCTCTGGAACTTAGATGGTACAATAATTCAGATTATATTCTTGGGCTAGGCTTTAGGATGTGGTGAAGTGCACATGCTGGTTCCTAAAAATCTACTTATGAGAAAAGAACAGCTACAAATCTCCCTCAGCAACCTTGTAATTTATTTGATACTATGGCAAAAAATTTCACCTTAAAACTATCCCAGTGTATCCTATGTATACATCAACAAACCAATAAGGGACTTAACTCCATGCAGCCAAGTACCACAGATTCAGGCTGAGATCTATAAAATAGTGATTAACTGGGGCTGAGTGACAAATGTGTTGGCTTATTGTGGTGCTTAAAAGCTGCTTCAGACTCCAGGTACCTGCCCTGCTACCACTCCAAGGATAATTTAACTGCTTGGGATGGAATATGTCATACTCAGGAAAGCTACCCCTGCTTTTACTTTGGATACAGAAGGCTGCAATAGGTGCAGTTCAGCTTGCTCCATAGCACTGGTGGGACAGACAGTGGGAAGAAGGAACAGCCTAAGGTTACCCTGTTCGATTTGGGAAATCAGACCCATAGGATACAACCTTCCCACCCTGCAATGTGCAGCTTATTTTTTGTTCCCACCAGCAAGCAGTTTATTTTTCTTTCAAAATAAATAACCCTTTTATGGCAGCAGCATTGATTTTAATGGCATTTAAAAATCTAAATGCATCTGAAGATCCAGGCCAGAGAGAACTGACAGCTTCTATTCCCTATTGACATATATGACATAAAGGATAAAATTGTACATGGCTACATTTGAGTTGGTAGTGGCAGTACAACAAAGATACACCTATTAAGGCAGGGAAAATGAGCAATTGAATTAGAAAGGCTTGTACTTGCACAGGATGCATTGATCCAGCATTTGAAGTGCCTCCATTACTAGGCTAAAGTTTGGCTTCAAACAGAGCTTCAATCCCCCAACTTAAAAGCAGTTGGGAGCAAGAGAATTTGTCTCCTATGTCATGTCTAATGATGATCAACACTAGCAGATACATACATGCAGCAGAGCTGTTATAGCTCAAAAAAGGTGTGGTGAAAAACCAAGCCAGACCAGACCCCCCCCACTTGCAGGCTGACTGAACACTCTGCAGGGCTCCAGATTCCCCAGCTGTGCCAGTGCCAACCACTGCTACATCCAGTCAGTCCAGCATGACCTGGGACTAAGTGCAGTAGGAGAAAGAAGCATAAATCAGTAACAATTCTCAGAAAATAGATCTGCCTGGTAGTAGTTCGGTGGGTGCGTCCTGCCTCTGCAATCTTCGAGTTCGAACAAACACTATGAAATAAAGAGATATGAACCACAGTACTTAAAAGAGAACAGCAACTATGTTCTTAACAAAATCACACACTTTCGAAAACTTTGTTACTTTGGCATCAAGCAAACCATCAGCGGTGCTCAGGCTCCTTTATTTCTTTAGGTATCCATGTGCGTACCTTTAGTGCAAAGTTATTGCTGTGCTTAGTACTAATACTTTGTGCTGTGTGTAACATGAACTTTGGAAAAGTCTGTAAAATACTTTAGAAATAAGATTACTGGTTTAGGGTGAAAATTAGTGTTTATTTTCAATTATCTCACAAAGCTTCTGAAAACCGGGTATATCTTCCACTAACCCCCAAAGCAACACTGCCTCGTACACGAAGCGGTGGTCGCGAGAAGCAAGTTGTAGGTCACCTATGTTAGACGTACAGGCCAGGGGGGCAACACTCAGAACACATAAACATTTTCACCGGCCTCCTTTAAGAGCCAGTCCGTTTGTTTCAGCAACTATTCAAAGGAAGTAGTGAAATCCTTTCCAGTAGGGGTGTGGAAGGAATTACGGGGCTCCCCACCTACCTCCGCTGCAGAGCGCACCCTGCCGCGCCGCTCGCCCCGGGCGCAGCCCAGGCTGTCCCGTGCAGCGGGCAAAGCCGGCAGGCGGCACCTCCCGGGCCCTCCGCCCTTCAAACCTTCGCAAACCACTCCTGCTCCCCCGAGCTGTTCGCCCGCGGCCGGCCCGCGCCTCCCTCCCCGCCGGCCCTCTCCGCGTACCTCTCCGCCCCGGTGCGGCCCGAGCGCGCAGCGGCAGAGCAGGGCGGCGGCGGCGGCGCCCAGCAGCAGCCCCAGCAGCACGGCAGGGGCCAGCAGAGCGGGCAGCGCCTGCAGCGAGTCCGCCCAGAACTGCAGCCCCACGGTCCGCAAGCAATCCCCGACCGCCGCCATCGCACCGGGCCCGGCCCGCGGCGAGGAGAGGGCAGGGCATGAGGGGAGGTCCCGCTGCGCGGGGGCCCTCCGCCCCCTGCCCTCGCCGCGGTGGGAGGAGACCGATGGCGGATGGATGCGGTGGTTGAGGCCCGGCCTGCCTCACGGTAACTCTTGGAAAGTCTCTGCGGCGCCGTCCGCACCTGCGGAGGGTCCGCCTGCTGCTATGCGGTGGCCGCTGGCCGGGCTGCTGCTGGCGCTGCTCCCCGGCGGCCCCTCCGCGCCCACCCGGCCCCTCGCAGCGGCCACCGGCCGGGGCCCGCCCCGGGAGCCCTGCGGTCGGACGGCGGCTGGGGTAAGCGCTGTGCCCGTGGTGTGCCCGTGGTGTGCCCGCGGTGTGCGGGTGGTGAGCGGCCCCTCGGCGGGCGGCCAATGGCGGGCACAGGGCAGGCCCGTGTGAGGGCGCAGCAGCCCCCGCGGCGGGCTGTGCTCGGGAGCGGGGCCCGGCTGAGCAGCGGCCGCTTCCCAGGCACTGCGGCTGGGGGCAGCGGCCCGAAAAGCTGCTGGGGGTCGGCGTGGTGAGGCAGCCAACAGGTTCTGGACAGGGTCCTCAGTACAAAAAAGATAAGCTACTGGAGCGGGTCCAGCAGAGGGCCACGAAAGCGATGAGGGGGTGTGGGGTATCTCTCTTACGAGGAGAGACTGCGGGAGCTGGGCCTGTTTAGTCTATAGAGGAGAAGACTGAGAAGGGATCTTATTAATGCATATAAATATCTCAAAAGTGAGTGTCAAGAGGACGGTGCCAGACTCTTTTTAGTGGTACCCAGTGACAAGACAAGGAGCAATGGCCATAAAGTAAAACACAAAAAGTTTCACCTCAACACGAAGAACTTCTTTACATTGAGGGTGGCAGAGCACTGGTGCAGCTGCCCAGACGGGTCATGGAGTCTCCCTCTCTGGAGACATTCGAAACCTACCTGGTTGTGTTCCTTTCACCTGCTCTAGGTGACCCTGCCTTGGCAATGGGTTGGACTGGATCTCCAGAGGTCCCTTCTAACTCTAACGATGCTGTGTCTGTGCTTCACTGTGTTTCTGAGCAGAAACCCTTGGTGTTTATCTAGTCACAGCACCCCTGCCCACTGGTGTCAGCCCCTAAAAAGGAGTGCCGTAGCTTTTGTATTTCATTCTTTCTCCTTACCTAGGTTTGTGTCTGTCAAGCCATCTCAAAAGTGTTGACATAGTTATTTTTTGCCCCTATGGAGAATACCTTACTGTGCAGTGGGGGTTAGAATGAGTCACAAATGGTAGTTTGTGGTGGGATTACAGAAAGACTAATAAACAGGAAATAGTATTGCAGGAAAAAAAACAAAAGCCCCCCAAAAACCAACAAACAGCACACCAACTTACTTTACCAGAAGAATAAATTTATATAAAACTTGGGAGAAAGTTTCCTGACAATATTATTGCATTAAATTAATTACTGTTGAAGCATAATGTGAGTGCAGGTCTGTGGAATTGGCAGTACTTGCTGATGTGGAGCCCCCTGTGATGTCCTCTGGTATTATAGATGCACTCTGCAGCAGAGTGGAAAACTTGTGCTGAACACTCAGGCTGTATTTTCCACTGAGAACTGAATGTCAGATATGGCAGAAGGAAAAACAAGGAGTGCTGTTACGTCTTTTATAGCTGACACACGTGAACATGCAAACACCATAGATTTTGTGCAGCAGCTGTTGTAAAACCACCCAGGAATAAATACCTGGAGCCTGTGGAAATTGGGAGCCAGTTGTATGCTGATTTCCTAGAAAGTAGGAAATAAAGCTTGTTAGCTAGAAAGTCGTGTTTTTGCATGTCTTTATACATGCTTAAACCATGGTCTACTTTTGTTGCAGGCTCACTTGCAATGCAACTGTTGACATTTAACGTTCAATTCCATATATATGCTGATATATTGCATAACAGTGATATTTGGGATTTATATTTATGAACAAGATTGCATTTAACATAAAAGGCTGTATTGGTGTTTTATATTTTCATCAATGTTCTAAACTGCTATTACATCAATTTAGTGGGCTGGTACACATTTCCTTAGTGCAGATAGGGCCCTAGACTGCTCTAGAAATGCCTAGCAGGGATTGATACCCTTTTCACGTGATTTCTGTTGCTGCATATCCATATGCATAGATGGAAGGGCACACATATAGCAGTTTTGATCCCCTTACGGACCATTCATTCAAGAATGAATCACACAATGATCCATGTGGGTCCCTTTCAGCTCAGAAGGGACTGATTCTGTGTATAATAATAGTAATAATAATAATTCTGTCTGATTTATCCACCAGACAACTCTTTGTTTAAGCTTGCTGCTGGAGTTTCCTGTTCTTTCTGTGTTCTTGAAGTGCTTGGTTGCTCAAAATTCACGGTCGTATAGATTGTTTAACCAATGAAAATAAACAATTATGGCATTAGAGAACTTTACTATACCTCCGCTTGTGTATAAGAATTCTGGAGACCAGGAAAACCTGTAGAACAAGGTATTTGGAAACAGCTCTCTTGAAAAGCTCGGTGCCTGGGATCTCCCAGAACTGTATCCCAGAGCTGCTCAGTGTGCTGCATATACATGCTAATGTTTGCTTCTCAGTCCCTTCTTTCTCTAAAAGAATTGCTTCCAATCCTGTATGGACGTGTTTTCCAGAGGCTTCTTAAACCCGAGGGCTTCTGGTGCATCTGAATTTGTGAGATATCTTGCATTTTCTGTTATTTTGAGGGAAAGTGCACGATCTGAAGTGAGAAATATTTTCTTACAAGGGTAACTAAAGTTACAGCTCTAGCAATAATCAGTGATGGCTTCCCTGAGCAGGCAAAGAAGAAAATTGCCCCTAACATGCTGTACTGTAACAGTGGTGTTGACATAAGTCAGTACTTAACATTACTCACATGCAGTGCTTGGTAGCAAACAGAAACAGCAAGTGTGGGTGACATCACTGGGCAGAGTTAGGTCCCTGTTAATCAGCCCACGTTCCTAACTCTCTATTAGCTCCTGCAAGGAAGCGTTTTTGGTAAATGAGGACTTGCTTATATGACTACTACATCTTGGTCAAAACACTGGGCAGTAAACTCCTTAAAAACACTGGTTTCTTCTGCAGGCGTTTCGAGCTGTGGTTTCTGTAGCCGTCTCTGTGGTCCAGGCACAGGCAGGAGGCTGTCACAGATTGCCTTGCAAGCTGCAGTTTCAGCATGTGGCCCCTTTGAAAGGCTCTGTGTTGTTCTCCGGAGGAAAAGTAAATGTTACGTCAGTGGACTTGATCATCTAATATGGACACATTTCTGCTGCCTCCTAGTCATCAGATTTCCTGTGTCCTCAAATATGCCTTTGAAAATGGCAAAGAAAGATTATTTAATGAAAGCAAACTAATAGCCAACCCAGCTCCACTATTGTGGAGAGACTCATCCTGATAATATGAAGTGTAAGTACAATTTGAGCCCCAAGTGTCTGTATCCACATGGGGCAGCAGAGCCTCATACTGCTTAACAAGCTGTGGGAGACCTCCAGAGCCATGTTTTGTCTCTTCTGGTAGTTAATTTTGGAGAAACTCGAGGCTTTGTGAAATAGGGGTCTGTGGAATTGTGAAGCATAAATTCAGCGTAAAAGTTCAATAATAGATATTTATGAAAACAGTTCTTTTTTATAATTGCTCTCTTCCAGGTTTTTGAAGATAATCTGTGGCTTCAGAAAGAGATGGGATGCCTAGGAATGGCAGGTATGCAACTGTTTCATCTCTCTTTTCAGCATTGTGGGAGACCCAGGACTCACAGGGCATGGATGTGAAGGCGAACAGAGGCCTGGAACTGTGCCCTGGTGGCCTGCTGACATCAGTGGGACTCAGTCCTGAGCCACGGGGAAGTGTTTGCACAGAAGTTAGGAACAAGGGTGCTTTAGGTTCTCTAAATGGCTCATTTAGAATGAAGCCCTTGTGAGAAGACCTCAGTTCATACCCTGCTCTGAATCATTTTCAGGAGGAGCCCTTTTTCAGTATTAAACATAATGGTGTAGGGGAGCACCCTCTGATGTCCAGAGTTCCTAGGTTTGTGAAAAACCCATATTACTTAAAGCTGATCAAGACCTTGTTCATTTTCAGAAACTGGCTTAATCCCTGTGCATTTACCAACAGTGTTACAATACTTATTCTTGAACCTATTTTTTAAGACCTCTGGAACTGCAATAGCTAATACGCTTTGTTGTGGACCAAAGACTGATTTTTAAAGACTTTTAGATGTAGTGGGTTAAAGACTGATAGATACAGTGGGTCTAGAAGAACTGCTGGGCTGCTAGGACTCTTCACAGCAGGTATCAAGTATTCTTGTCAGTGATCTCAGGTACGGTGAACATGTCCAGTGGTAGTTGCCTAATCTGATCGAAACAAGGTACCCCAAAACTTAGAGAAGTCCCTTAGAGCTTGGAGTAGCTGCATCTGAGGGCTGACTGCCACAGGCTCTTTGTGTAAATTTGAGCATATCACTCAGTTTCGCTGAGTCTCTGGTCTTTAATTTCTATATGTATATTATAAATAGTGTTCTACCTCACCCGAGTGTGGTGGAGATGAGTATATCCTGAAAGGTTAGGACGTCCTCATATAGCACATTAACAGGGCAACACTGTGTGAAATAAACCTCTCCATCACTCTGATTCCCCAAGAGATGATTTCATGGGATGCATTTGCCAAGAAATTACATGTTTTGAAGCAGTCATCAAGTGAGATACCTGTAGTGTCTTTGCCCTGTGCCATGGCTAATTCACAAATGAGTTTATTAATTTAAATATGAAAGCAAGTAATTCAGATTTGCTGAGCTTGTTTTTTTCCAATATTTATTCAATGTCATCTTTGCCGTGTGTATCTTGCTTTGTGATGGGTTGCAAATTTTTCATGTACCATCCACTGAGAGAGGAAATGAATGTGGTTTTGTACTCAAGAAAAACCTTCTGGCCCTAAAAAAAAGTTGAGGATTTTGACATGCAGTATCTTTTTGTTAGTGGTTAAAATAGTGTGCCCAGCAGGGTGAAGGAAGTGGTGTCCCTTTGAACGAGGCACTGGGGAGGCTGCACCTCAAATCTTGTCTTCAGTTGGCCCCTCACAAGAAGGACATTGGAGAGTTGGAGCATGCCCAGAGGAAGGCAATGAAGCTGGTGAAGGGTCTGGAGAATGAGTCTTATGAGGAGCAGCTGAGGGATTTGGGGTTGATTAACCTGGAGAGAAGGAGCCTCAAGGTGGGGACCTTAGCACTTTCTATACTACCTGGAAGGAGGTTGTAGTGAAGTGGGGGTCAGCCTCTTCTCTCAGGTAGCAGGTGACAGGATGAGACAGAATGACGTCAGGTTGTGCCAGAGATTTAGTTTGGATATTAGGAAAAATATCTTCATGGGAAGGGCTACCAAGCATTGGAAAAGGCTGCCCAGGGAAGTGATTTGAGTCGCCATGCCATCCCCAGAGGTATTTAAAAGATGTGCACTTAGAGACATGGTTTAGTGGTGAACTTCACAGTGCTTGGTTTGCAATTGGACTTAGTCTTAAGGGTTGTTTCCAAGCTCAATGATTCTGACTCTGTAAAATTCTGGCATTTTGTTAGGAGGTGTATATGTGTTAAATGAGGTGTTGCTACAAGCACTGAATTATATGCTTGATTTTATAACTGAAAATTGTCCCATTCTGGTAAACATCAATTTTTAACATATATAAAACTTAAATTTTTAGTGATTTGCCTAATCTGAGTACTAGATTCTTTAGTTTTTACTGAGGAAGTTCTCGATGAAAGCAGAGAGATGGGAACTTCTGCATGAAACCTTTGTCATTGAGACTGGCAGTGTGCTGAAGTGTGAAATAGTTTCTGACAGCACACTGATCTCAGTGTTTCTGTTGGAAGCTTTTTCAAGTTGTTTCTGCATAAGATGAGAAAAGACAACTCCGAAAATATTCCTGTGACTGGGGAACACAGTGGATTTTTGAGAGTTATATTTGAGTCTGCTCTGGCTTATTCAAAACAGGCCTGGAAAGTAGGTTTGTTTTTTATTGTTGATGCCCATCGTTTCTTTGACATTGTAACAAGAAAAGCTAATGGCAACATTCAAAACTGAATACCGTAAATTGCTACCTTTGCTTGTTCATTGTTGTATGTAATTGAAAGGACTTCAAATTGGATCTTGTATCCTGGATGGTTTTCAAGACAGAGTAATTTAGAATAACAACAACAAAAATATAGCAAGCGAGTATATTTAACTCCTTTCTTCCCCACTGAAATAAAGCAAGATTGTTCAAAGCTTTGCTGATAAATTCGTGGTGGGTAAGCAAATGAGACTCTGGAATCTGAATTGAAATAGTCAGCCCTTGAGAGCCATAAATTAGAATTAATATCTTAGTTAAATTGCTTTTTTTTGGCTCTCATATTTAATTCTGAACTTGAAATTTCACAAACTTGTCAGAGTCTTTGCTTTCCTACTGTAATTTGGCATTCTACTGCTTAGAATGTGCTGTGAAGGTATGGGAGCCTTAAGGACATACCAGAGTCTTTGATGCAAACCTATTGTAAGACTATTTTAATTTTCTCTCATTCTGTTTAATTGCCCTACCCAAGAGTAACCTTCACCTTAACTTCTATCATGATGTTGTGTGTGCTGTTCTAGTGGTGGGTTATCAGTGCCACTGACATGTTTAGGACTCAGCCCGTTGAGTCCAGTGGTCAAGGCTTGTGCTGTGCCAGGTCCATGTTCTTGCACAGAACTAATTTCAAAGCAAAGGACAGTATGCTGATCATGATCAGGGGATAATTTCTTTTTTAGAATACCAGTCCTTCTACCTCCAGTCTGTATGAAGCCAGACCCACTGTCACCACACTTCTTACACAGCAGATACCTTTTGTACCAGGTGGGATCCCCGGTATTTGCACTCTCTGAGCAGCAAGTGAATGCAGTGAGGGCTGGCAGTGGGGAGCTTGCCTTCCTGACCATATTACCTGTGCCTTGAGTGTGGCAGCTGGAAGCCCAAAAGAGCAGTATGTCACCACCCAAGGCAATAGTGCGCAAAGCTGGAGTGGCAAATAACTACCTAGGGAGAACAGCAAAGAAAATTGAACGTTAAGTAGCAGAGACTGTTCTGATCAACTGTGCATTTGTCATTTTGTATGTTGGTGGAATGCACATGTGGGAGACTGAGTGAATACTACAGGAATGTGAGTGGTAAAATGTTATACCAATCTTCCAGCTGTTGCAGCTATATCAATATTTATTTTCATGTTTTCATTTTGAAATTCAATACAAAGTCTGCCTACCAGCACTGGTAATTAGCTAGAAATATGCAGTTTAAGACAGAGTTCTGGCATATCTGTTTATATTAGGTTTATGTAGAATTAATCATGGGAAAACATTTTACTAATGTGCTAATTAAAAGTAAGATAAAGTATTAAACAGCTTGATAATACCTTGTAAAAATGTGGAATTTTTAATTAAAAAAAAAAAAAACACAAAACAAAGAACATTTCTTCTTAAAGATGGTGATGTTGTCTCACATCGCAAAAGAAAGTGAAATTTCTGTCTTTCTTTGGTGAACTATGTGATTTGGCATCTTTGGAGGTGTTTACAGGAAAGCCCCAGATTAAGCCCCATGCTCTGCTGGTTTGCTTGCTGGGAAATGTTTTGGCCTGAGGTGCTGTAGTCCAGGAATGCCTGGTGGCAGCCTGGCCAGCCCAGCTGAGCGGGGGCTGCTTGGGCTGTGTTCCGCTGCTGAAACAGAGGAACTGAAACTGTTCCCCTGCTTTGCAGAGATTTTCTTTCCAAAAGGAGTGGGAATAGTTGCCATTTAGAAACCAATGAAAGTGATGACCATGCAGCTTGATAATGGCTTTTCTGAAAACAGCAACAAAAATGGCAAAGATTGAAGCTGCAGGAAGAAAAGAGTGGAAGGAACAAGGAGACCTCAGAGTCACTGTCAGAACTGGCATGCATCTCTGAAGGGGCGCTGTCGATGGCACCATGGAAACGAATTGCACTTCTGAGCAGCATGGTATCCAAAAGAAAGCTCTGTGCTTCTCAGTGAAAGGTTTCAGAAGCCAAGTGTTAGTATTTTCCAAGGTCAGATGAATCTATTTGTTAAAAAAAAACCCCAAATTTCAGAGCAGAAATCTAGAATATATGTGAAAACCACAGAATGTATCATGCCTGTACCATTCTTTCTCAGATATTTGCTGTCCAGCTTTTCAAGCAGCCAGCAGACATCTACAATCCTACAACTACAATAGGAACTTACCTGAAATGAGACAGCAGGTGATTGAATAAATCCGATTACGTTGGCTGATGTTGATTATGCAGCATGTTATGTGGAAAAGTAGTTAAGTTCTTGTAGATGAGCTGTTCCAGTGACAGTTAAATATGTGTGGATCAGGAAAAAGTTATTTTATTTAACTGACAATCAACACTAGAAAAAAGAATGCTACAGAAAAATGCAGCTTTACTGGCAGTGGATCCAGGGTATTACAGAACAGCCTATATTGTTAAAAATTAATAGGAAGGATGAGAAAAATTCTGGAGAAAGGCAGTGGTGCATGTTGCTGTATGGACGTGCGTCATATTGGTTGAATCTGTTTAAGCCAAATGTTCACTGAGTACTGGGAACATACAAATGTGTTTGCAGAAACATCCTTGTCATCATCATCAATGTTGAGGCTGCTTAACATAATGTTAAAAACTTGTAAAATCTCCAACCTTCAACTACTGATGATGGAGCAGCCAAATAACATGCCTGGAGACTTCTGCTGGGAGTTGGGCACATTATCTTGGGATTGTAAGTGATGACAAAGCACAGCTTGAAAACAGACTCATCTGTGTACTTATTTATCCTGAGATTCATTCAGAGTCAGGGAACATGATCAGTTAATTAAATTGGTTACTGTGGACTTGATACTGTCTAGAGGGGGAGTATCAGGCTTTGCTGTCACATGTAAAGTGCAGTTGGGTGTGCTCATGGAGATGTTATACTACACAGGACACAAGATCAAAAGATATTCTATGAAGCAATTACACACTTTTTGTTGGCTGACTGTCCTCATCCAAAATTCAGAAGGAAATGATCTGCCAAACAAGAAGCACTTTATAAAGGTAGTAGTTGCTCATCATAATTCATACAATTTGTCATTTTGACTTCTGAGTCTTACAAAGCCCTACGTAGAAGCTCATTCAGGGTTTCTGTTTACTGTAAAAGAAAGTGCATTTCCTGTAGTCAGGCAAGAAAACAAAAAGGAGAATTGATGCCCCACCTTCATAGGAATGGGGTGACAATAACATTAATGTAAGAGAGACACAGCATATATAAAATTAATCTTTTTCAGTCTATGAATGTATTTATACAAAACTGCAAAGAGGCTTGATTCGGTAGTCAGAAACAGGTTTAGAGCCATTGGAGGTGAGATATAGTATATTTGGATCTCCTGGGTTGTGCCATGGCTAAGTGAGCTCAGATTGGTATTTAGCAGGTTTGTACTGCACTGAAAATTCAGCACAGGTTTCATTCTGAGTGATTTGGACCATTGCTTAGTCTTGAAATAGAAATATGCCATGCATGACTGTCTTGAAAATTCCTACCCTGAAGATATATGGACGTTTGTTGTAATTACACATATTCCTGTTCTCACCAAATTTGCCATGTTGTTTTTACAGTCCCTAAGTTAGTCCGAGTCTGTTGCATTGTTTAACAGTGGTTTAAATATTTAAGTAAAACTTAGAGAAGTGAATTAAAACTGGTCATAAAATATAGATACCATCTTTCCCTGGCCCATATATCCACAATTTTGTCCAGTATAAACTACTCCCAAATAAACATGGGAAGACAGGGATGCTCCCCAAGTGCACATGTCCACCACTAGGTGTTGTAAGCAACAGGACTGCATCTCATTCATTATGTTAACAGAATTATTTTCAGTCATTCCTGTGCATCAGTGCTTTAAGGCTCCTTTTAAGGGTGCAGTTCTGAATGCTCTGTTCGTGCTTTTTCTATTTGCAACTAATTGTGTTTCCCTATATTGTTCTTCTTACAAAGCAGTGGCTTTTAAAAAAAAATGCTGCTTCTCATATTAATGAGATTTTAGTGTCTTCAGCTTTTCATATTTTATTAATATGTAGTAGGCTTTTTCATAGAGAAGTCATTTCACAAAATTACTTGCCTTTCAATGGGAGTTTTTGTTCATATTAATATATATTGCTGATGATTGATTTAAAAATAAGTAATAAATGAGAATAATATTAAGTAAAGAATGAAAAAAGTATCTTCTTTAAACACAGACAACCAGCTATCATTTTAAATTTTCATAACATTTTTCTCTTAATTCAGCAGCTTTACCTTTTTGCAATTTAACATATTAAATTATTTATTTGTAGTATAAGCTTCTTTTATTAATGTCGTAGGTGCTTTTACTTTAGTAGGTCAAAGTGATGATTCAAAACTATGCCTCTTGCTTTGTGTAATATCACTGACTAACCTTTCATAAAAATTTAAGAGTATAAGCTGGCATTTAAATTGCTTATTACTAAATTTAGGAGCATTTGATTTGATGGCACTTCAACTGAAATGTAACTGAGACCCATCCTCAACTGAGAAGTATTTCAGTTCTGAATATGTATTGGCAAGGTCAGTGCTTAATTGGAAGACTGTATCTTTGAAGCAGAACACCTTTAGCACCTCACATTGTGGATTGTTTCAATTCTTTATGCTTTGCTGAAAGTTTCTTTGTGTTGAAAATATTAACAGTTGATTTATGGCTTAAACCTTGTAATTCATGCATTAAATGCTTCATATTTAAATGGCAAGAAGTTTTCTGTGGGCTATCTGGAAGTTCCTTAGGGAGGAAACAGTTTTGTTCTGACTCCTGCTGGGTTTTGTGGGACAGATCCCATCTCTGCTTCCTGGCTGGCCTCAGTCTCTGTTGACTGTCATGATTTTGAGTGCCTTGATACAGAGTATCTGTCTCTGTGTACACACAGAGCACTGGTGCCATGAGCCCCATCCCTGGCTGGACTCTGCACCAAGTGGCTGCCACGCAGGACCCAGCCTTAGCTGTAATGCTGAATGTTGTCTTGGTTTTCAGCAGTGCCCTTACCTGTGGTCATTCAGACAAGCGAAGCCCCTCACCAGCTCTTGACCTCTGCAGCCTCAGACAACCAGTGGAGCCATTCCCTGTTTGCCTTGATACCCTCATGGACAAAGAAGGTCTTGTTCAAACGAGAGTCTGACATCAGCCACCTTCTGGTCAGTAAAAGATGGTTTGCTACTGTTAGTATTTGTAAGGATTGTAGCAATTCTATAAAAACTAAATGTTGGGAATTTACTATCCAATTAGTATATTTCTAGTTCTGTCTCAGGTGATTGTGCTCATTTGACATGACTCCAGAAACATCAGCTAGTTGTGGGACTTCCAAAGAATTACTGTGACAGATACAGCTGTGTGATTGCCATGTAAATTCTGATAGACACTTAGTAATGAAAAGAATCTGTATAGTCTGATGACCTTTGTGCATAGTGTATTTTTTTTTTTTTTTTGGTGAATTATGATAGTCAAAAGATTAATGTGTCAATTAAGATTCTAATAATTACTTGTGGGAATAAGTTGTTCAAGCACATTTGGACTAGAAAAAAGTTTGAACTGTTGGGATAATAACACTCCTAAATTTGAAGGCAATTGGTACCTCTAATTTTTTTTAATATTTTTGTTATTTACATAATTTAACTTGTTGCTGAAGTTTGTGAATTACAATGTTTTCATTCACTACATAGATTTTTCCCCTTCCTTCATAGCCTGAAGATGTGTCCAATATGTCAGTGTCTTCTGAATTTGGAATAACCCTTCAGAAATGTGGTATGGTAAGTTTTCTTACATTTGTCTTGTGAATTTGGTAGGAAGTTTGTAGCTAAATGACCTTTAAAAAGTGGGAACCTAATTGTGCCCATGCTGACTATTTGGAAGTATGTGCATTTTGATGTTACGACGGTCCCACTTTCTCTGAGAAGGCACCGTTTTGCAATGTCAATTCACAGCAGAAGTCAGTGAAATGTCTCAGGCTTCAGGGCATTTTGGATTGTGGTTGAAGTAAAAACCTGACTGTGATTTTCTAAAACTGTACATGGGCAAGTCCCAATGAACTCCAGAGTAATCGGCCAAGAGGCTGGGTAGAGATAGGGACAAATTTTACAAGGTGACATAAACCTTCTGAGATATTCCCATGGCCCAGCCATGGGTGCCCAACCTGTGTCAACTGTGGACTTCTTTCGAAGGATAAAGTACTGAGCCCTGTGTTGCTCGTGTCTTTGGGCATCCTAACACACAACTATAGAAAAGCCATTGTGTCTTAGTCTGCATATTCAGTGGGACTCACCTACAGCACAGTATTTAATGAAAAAGGTTTCATTTGACTTGTGTAAAGGCTTATAAGGAGCAGAGGCCTCCCTATTGTAGAAATTTTTTAACTTCCAATTTTATTTTTACCTAGACTGTTATTTTTCCTTTCTTTTTTTCCCCCCTTTTTTTTCTTTTCCCTTTTTTTGCACTGGATGAAGCAGATATGAATTTTTACAATTACAATTTTTACAATTTTACAATTAGTTCATCTTAGCTGGAGTGAGAGCGAGCACATCCAGCTTCAGGACCAATTTGAATTCAGCCACTGAAGGTACTGTGAAGGTAGAGGATTCAGTAACCAGTACAGAAGAGGTGACGTCATAACCTTCACCAGATCAGTTGTGTAGAGAGGAATAAATATGCATCATATCTCATGGTATTAAGTACTTCTAATGTTGTTATTGAAATGGCAGCATACCATGACTAATGAGGCTGAATAGTGAGCATTTCAGACATAGGAAGTAGTAACACAGAATCTTCTGCTTTTCTGGCTGTGGATTCCCAATTGCTATACCAGAGCCTCTCAAAAACAGACTTTGAGACAGTCCCATGTTGTTTTTTCTGCTGTTCACAACACAGCCTCATTAAAAGCTGCAAAATAACTGCTGTAGGAGATTAAAGGTAATCTGTTGTAGATGCTGGGTTTATCAGAAAATATTTTTGTAGTGCTCTTAGTTGCAAATTACTGAAAACGATACAATTATATGTGTTTGTCTTCCACCTGCACATGCAGTTCACATTTAATGTTTCTTGGCTTACCTTGTCTTCTACTTCAGTCCTATTTCAAGTGAACAAATGCTTTCATGCTAAGAGACAGACTGGCCATATGGTGGTCTTTAGCTGTTTTAAATAGAAAATAGAAAAAGGTGAATTTTGCACATTTTCGTCCTCCTGCAATTAGTGGCTCCTCAGAGTATGGAGGTGTCATGTGTTTACTTCTTGGAGTCAGGATTTTTCCTACATCTTAACGTAGAAATAGCCTTATTGAAACTGAGGCGTTTAAATTTTACCAGTGCTTCCAGCACCCACTCTCTTCCTTCTTGACAGAAATGTGCTTCTTTAAGAGCTTCATTCTATAGTATGACGTGAACTTTTCTATAATAGTACTTCACAATGACAGTAATCCTTAGCAGAGCTAAAATAAGTCTTTAAATTTAATTGCTTGTCTTCTAACACTTTTACCTCTCTTGTTTCTTAATCTCCTAAGCATTCGTGCATTGGAAGTTATCAATGATTCTATAATCTTTTTCCTCCCTCCTTTCCTGTTTCTAGTTGTTCTTATTCCTAACAAAGATCCTCCATTCCTTTCAACCTCCACAGCAATTCCTCCTCTCTTTTCTCCTGTAGTGTTCATGCTCTTGCTGTGGTTCTTTCATGCTGCTCTCCCAGGTACCCAAAGTGAGATCGCTTACAGGAAGTGATGACACACGTGGGACAGCAGAGAGAAAACAGAGTAGGTGCTTATGCATCATCAGTGGCTGCCATTGGGTTTGGTTCCTGTAGGCTGGCAGCCTAACCATCTGCTCCAAAAGCAAGAAGAAACATCTTCAGGCAAATTAGACGAGCAACTTAAAGAAGATAACCAGTGGTCACTGATTGCAGTGGCAGCACTGTGTAGAGGAGTTCTTTCTAGGAGCAGTCAAACCAAAGAGCTTACCTGTTGCTTGATTCTCATCTGCTTCTTTCAGGGGAAAAAATAATCCAAATTCTTTCAATCCCTTTGCAATTGAGCTTAAGTCTGCCAGTCAAAGAATGAAAAGCATGTATTTAATATTAATGAGAAATGCAACAAATGTAGTCTTTTGGCCACTTGAGGAAGATTGTAGTAGGAGGGAGGTGATATGATTGAGATTCCTCTGAAGGGTTGCTTTGTTTAATCACTAAATTGAGAATTTTATTAAATGAAACTAAATGAAGAGAAAGAGAATGAACAGTGTGTGGGAGGGTGCATTAAACCTCCTGCCAAGCGGAAGGAGAGGGCTCATGCTGCCATATGGCCCAACCTGCCTGTGAATGTGCACATGGTCATTTCTCTGCCTGTTTTACTGTAGGAGTTTATTTAAATTGCTGTTTGCATCTCCTCTCTCCAAACGTAAAGGAATACATCTGTGCCTGGTTAGAAGCACAGGAAGAGACCCTGAAATCCTCATTTTTTTTACCCTCAGCTCACAGAAGAGTGAGGGAATGGTATGGGAAAATGAAGGGAGGAAAAAGTTGTTCTATTTCCCCATTTCCCCAGCTCTCTCTTTTGCTCATTTGTCTGTAGAAGCCCATCTGTGCTTACTGTGGAGCATAATACAGTATTAACCACTCGTGCAGTTTGAACCTTGAATCTTTTGAGGTGTGTTTTCTTGTTTTGGCAATTGGCTCAGTGTCTCTATTTTGTGGATTTGGATTTTCTTTATGTGGTTTTGAGACTTTTTTTTCCTATTTTGTTTTGATTTTTCTTTTCAAAGCAAGTATCTAGCCTTTGTGATTGCACATGAAATGTTGAGGGGTGTGTTGACTGCATGATGCCAGTTCAGAAACCAGGAGGGAGAAAATCTGACCAAAATATAACACATTTTTAATACTTGATGATTTTAAGTCTCAGAAGTTGGGGTATAATTCATGATATACAAGTATATGAAATTGGTAATGGTTTCCTCAGAAATATAGCTAAGCCTTTTTTTATACATGCATTAATACATACATATTTATACATTGTTTGCAGCATCTAGTACAAGAAATAGTTGGGAATTCTGTCACTTAAATAAAGAAATACAGACTAAACATAATAATTTCATTAAGCTGTTTCTTCTCCTTGATTCATGTAATTCTAAAACTGTGATCTGATTCTATGCTGAATTAGTATGATATGCAGAGATTGGTGATGCACAACAAGACCACAGCTACATGTATCAAACCCTGTGGCTATCATGAACTCTGATATGATTTCTGAAGTCTGTCACAATTCATATTTTTAGAACTCGTTTTTTGTGAGGACTGTTTTATTATTTTATATTTGCTGGTGTCCAGATACAGTGTAGACATTTCCTAAAAAGGAAGATCTAAAAAGAGAAAGGTTCAGCCTGAATCATAATTCTGTCAGTTAAAGGACTATTAATTTAGTGTCATTATTTGAAACCTCATAAGTCATCATGAATATACTATAGATCACCATATTACTGTAGGTCTTGCAAAGATTTAGACAATTCTGGTTTAATACGAGTTACAGAGGAAGGCTGTTTGGAAGGTGAGAGGTCAGTAAGCAACTCTGTGTTCAAAGTAATTTCATTTAGAGGGTATAATTGCTCAATAAGACTTAAAGGCTTAACGGAACAAATAAATAAAATCACGAGTGCATGTTGCTAGAGATTGGTGATTAGTGTATGACCTTCACCACTAACTGGAAGCAGAGCCATGAGGTCCCAAGTTCACTGGTGGCTCCATCTGCCCTCACATGGGAAGGGCAAGTTGAGACAGCTGGCATCCTTCAGATAATGTGGTTGCTATGAAAAAAAGGGAAATAGAGACCAAAACTGCATGGAGAGAATGAATTTGCAGTGAGGCAGCTTGCAAAAGAAACATCTTCGTGGTATGAAAGTTCAAATTTAAGAATTTTCCAGACTCTGGTTATAAAGTTATGATCCAATTTTGTGTTGTATGCAGCATCACAGGGATATTCAGATTTTGATTACACTTCTGGTCCTGTATGAGCTGGGTTTCCACCTTCTGGCTTTCTGTCACTGTCTCCAAGCAACAGCTTGACATACCAAAGATTAAAATCTCACTGGAAGTGTGAGATCAAACTGAGTGTAGTTTCATTTGCAGGTTACTCAGAATACTTTCAGAAAATAAGTTTACACATATTATGAAGTTTTATTTGTAATCAAGGCTATGAATTTTGCTGTTAAGATGCACATACAGCCATCTTGCACCATTGCTACTTATATTTCTGTTTTCAGGTGGATGTTGAACATGACCCTCAAACTGCATACATTACACTTGTGATTAATAACACCAATACATTGCTCTCAACAAACATCACAGATCTTATCCTCCTGGACAACATCACTGGTCTACATGTTCAAAAAACCAGTGGGAATAAGACCACAGACGGCATACAGATTTACAGGAAAAGATCCTTGCAAGGTAACAAAATCTGAAGTAAAATACCCCTGATAACGCATGTCAAAGTGCATCTGTTAAAATCACAGTATTTATTTATTTATTTATTTAATTATAGTGGTGTAAATTATTTGATTATCAGTTAATACAGAGAAAAACTCTGGGAAAGGTTTTGGGCTGCAGTTTCCAATTCTATCAGCTCACTGTTAACTGTTTTGACTCCCACCTTTGAACTGCTTCCAATCTCCCAGGCACAGAACTGAGCCTCCTGTACTTTGTAAAAGTTGCTGCCATCAAAAATGAGAGTCTTTCAGAATAGTATTTGTTCCTTTTGGATATTTTTAAAAACTTCTGCAAAAGGCATTTTAATCATATTTTGAGCCTTCTTTAGCCAAGTGTGGCAGCTCAGCTTGCTGAGATATTTAGGTGCACTGGAATTGCAAAAGGCCGTGCAAACAGGGAAGACAATTCATCAGAAATAAGGCAGCTCTTCTCAGTATCTATTCTCTCCAAACTGAACAAATTATAAAGTGAAAGCAAGTAATAGAGGGATGAACCTGTTCCAGTCTAGAAGTCAGTTTGTTCCTTTGCTAATTGGTAGCAGTTGAATCAGCGCACACACGTTAAGTTTTATCTTTCTTGATTTCTTCATCTCCTTTTTCCTAATCACAAGCATGTCGAAAATTAGCAGCTTGCTTTTGGGAGTCGTGATACTTCTCCAGGAGCTTCAGAAGTGTTCACTGATGCCTGTTTATGATCAAAGTATCTATGGTTATGACAGTTTTACGGTGAAAGATTTCCAAATAGAACAGGGAAATAAGTAGACTTGGGGCTGCTGTCTGATTGCAATTGGATAGCCAAACTCCCATTTCTAATAACAGCAGTGTGAGCAGTGATACTGATTGCAGGACTGGTCTTCTTGAAAATGTCAAGGAATTGCTGGCTTTCCACAGAGATTTCCTGTGGAAATTATCCCTGAGAAAGAATAGAAAAATGGCTTGCATAGCTGATCTAGGAAGCCAAGTTGAGGCTGCTACGTAACTTATTTATAATTACTGAATCTAGAGTTGAAGCTAGCTTCTCCAGACAAACCAGTGTGAAAAATACTGAAGTGGAAGAAAATCCAGCAGAACAGATTCCTGCACAGTTTGAGGTTTGGTCATTACTGTATTAATCCTGAGGTCAGCCCATACCTTGCCACTAGGGCTGGACAGACAGGCTATATCTACACTGTCCTATGTACTGTCATTCTCAATGTTGGCCACAATAATTTTTCAGTACTTCAGTGCACTGTGAATCAAAATTCACCTGAAATCTGTCAGATTTCTCTGGTTTCAACAGAAGGAGAATCAACAAGTTAGTGGTTAAAATGTAGGCAGTCTGTTTTATATGAAAAAAATATTTTTAAATATCTCATGCATAGTTTTGGTATCAAAAAATAATGCCTCTGGGTAGGTTGGGGCATCATTTAATGCAGTTTCCAGATCCTGGGCCGAATTTGCTTGAATTCTTAGAGGCAGCAGATAGGAAGGATGCTGCTGAGCTCAAGTGGCCATGAACTGTCTACTCTAGATGTGTGGCATCTGCTGCGTCAGAAAGGAAAAGCTCCAGGGCTGTCCCAAGCCTTCCTCAGGGATCTTTGATAAATTTTCCTGGAACAGAGCAAATCTATCCATATCCCTCTTTTAATAGGTGGAGAACACTTTGCAGTCAACTACTCTGCACTTCTTGATGCAGAAGAAATGTGGCATGGCAGGGTCTTGACACTGCCTGCGAAGCTAACTTTCAGGAGTTCGTCACAGGTATTCTATTTACAACTTTATTCTGCTGTTCATAATTTTTTGTAAAAAAAAACAGTCTCCAGAGTGGTTCTTGTCTGCCTAAACAATGAGGCCATCATGTAATGGAATGAAACTCATAAGCTCTCTGATTGTTTACCATGAATTTATAAATATATAAATTATTCTTCATAGCTTAAGAAGTCATAGACCTCCTTAAGTAAAGTATTTTTGTGTGTTGTCTTGAAGCCTTTCTTTCTACTTTTCGTATTTCTGTCCAGTTTATCAATCTATCCTGGAAATAGGTGTCCCACATACATGTGTATTCCTGAAGTCTATGAGAGATTGAAAGTTTTGCCATATTTTTATAATAAAATAATTTCTTTTAACTGAAAAACAAGTTGCAGGAAAGGAAATACTTATTGCTCACAAGAAAGACACCTTTTAGTATGAGTTTTTAAGGTCTGAAAGATTTTTCAGAGAAGCTGAGAAGTCTCCATCCTCACTGATTTTTGAGAACTCTGTTGCACCAGGCTCTGAAACAACTGGTCTAATGCTGGAATTAGCCTGGCTTTGAGTAGGAGAATGAAACCAAGTGGTTTTTGGCAAAGTAAAATTTTTCCATTCTTAAATATGGCTTGATGGTTTTTCTGTGGTTTTTGTAATTGCGTGTAATTATAACCTGAAGATGTGTTTTCGTTTCAATTGCCTTGCTCCTTGGTTCTGGAGGAAAAAATGTTCCATGTGTATGGGAGTAGTATTAGAGTGGTGGAGAGGAAAACTCACAAAACAGGGCATGGTAAAAGTAGAGATATATGTACTGACTGTGGCTCCTGTTCTGTGCTTTCTCAGTCAACTCAGATTTTATAGGCACAGAAAAATGTAATACATTGGGATATGGAAAGGGGTGTGTATCCCACAGAGCAGCTGCTTCCACTTCTTTTAGTGTTACCCCTAGGTACACTGCATTTTCCTATCAGATTTATTTCATCTTTAAGCTTAATGAGAAGTATAGCTTATCTTCTAAGGAGAGGCTTTTCTAGAGGCTCTAGGCTGTTTGCCAGTGGATTCTGCTTTTTTTTTTAATACAGGTAATTTTTTGTATCTCTCTCAGAATAAAACACATCTTGTATCATTGACAGCATCATTCACCATAACGGAAGAAGAAAAGACCAAGGTAAATTCTATGATTTGGTATTACATTGACTCTCCTGCTTATACTTCTGGACAATCTAAAGTAAATCCTAGGAGCTAAGGATGTACTTGTGTACTTGTGTCTCATCACTCAGCTATTGGCTAGTAATCATACAATGATTTTAAGAAGAAGAAAACAGGACTCAAGATAGGGGATCTTTTTTGTCTTAAACCAGCAATATTTAGTATGGAGAGACTAAAAATGCCGTTAAACTCCTTGCCATATTCTTTCGTTTGAAGAATCGTCTAGGCACAGGAAACTGTGATGAGGAGTATGCTCACCTGCTGCTGTGCCTAACCACCATGAGAAAGGTTTTTGCTTTTCCAAAAGGGTAAAGTTATCCTCCACCCTTTGGGGAAGAGTTTTTGTATGATGCTGATACTCAAGCCTGAGAAATAAAACTGCAGAAAGAGTGGCATAGTTTATGATTCCTTTCATTTTTTAACTAGTCATTCTTCCAATATGACTTTCTGTTCTTGGCTTCTGAAGTAATTCTGAAAAGTGGTTTTTAACAGGCCAAATAAACCTTCAAAATTACATTGATTGCAGCAGTGTTATTCTTCTAGATAATTTTTTTATTAAAAAACTGTACTTCATCCATCAGTTTCATTGCTAGGGTAATCTCTTCACCAAACTTGTTTTTCTCCCCCAACCTCTCATTAACTTGACAGGCTGCTCTTGCAAGGGGTTGTTTTTAAAGAAGCTGTGGCTTGGTTGGCAAGAGTACTGGAATTATTTGTGTTCAGGCAGAAGCAGTTTGTTTCACTATAGAACATTTTCACCATGGCTGTGCATGTGGATAGGGCTTACTTGAATATAGGTCCTGAGGACTAGACCACTCATTCTTTCCATGGACCTGTCTCATGAGTTTCTCTCTGCCTTCAGAATAAGTAATCTATTTGGAGGGGCCTCTTGTTCCAGTATTGTCTTCTGCTGGGGTTCTCTGCCTTCTCAGCTTTTATTATTGTAATAGATACACATCCAGACGTGGCTTTCTCGTAATTGAAGATCAAGTGCCATTCTGTTAAAATGAAAGCCATAATTAAACATGATGTGAAGTAAAACTATACATAAGCTAGAGAACTCATTGTCCCTGGATAAATATCCAGTAATATTTAAAAGGATTGGACATTTGTATAGCGAAGAGTTACAAATGGGCTTGCCTTAACTCTATTTTTTGGAAACTCTTAAACCATGCAATAACTGACTGGGTTAGAAAAATAGCTTCATAAATGGTTTTCTGTAAAGTTTGGTGTGAATTGATCTGTAGCAGTTGCTGAAGTCTTAAGCCAAGACTGTAAGCTACAATTGTCTCAACCTACCATGAAAATTCCTGCAATCTGTTATTATATATAAAACCTTTTTAGTGTGTTTGTTATTTTTTCCAATTTGAACTTGATAGTTAGACCTCAAAAATTTCTTGTGAACTATTCCGTAGGTAGGTAAAATTAGCTCAGCTGCATTTGAACTTAGTAAATGAACAGGTTTTGTGATTAAAATGTGTGGTAAAGATGTGTGGAAAATATTGTTAATTTTTGAAAAATAAAGCTTAGAAATTATTTAACACATCATGTTTCACATGCATGTTTGACTTTGGGCTTTGGCCAAGCATAAGGTGTTTTGGAAGGAAATCAGTTTGTGCAAGGAAATTACGATTAGCTGGAGAAGGTGTGATGTCTTGTATTTCATTCATATTGTCAGCTGTCGTAAGTGCTCTCCATCTCAGATTTATTTATTAAAAATAATTATTTAAGCCTCTTCATGAGTATGTTAAAGCCAATGCACATATGTGACTAAGTGGATAGTAGATGTTGACTTTGGGAATGACAAGTGAAGAATTAATTACATAGTCATGGCAGCGTCATGCTACGTTGGTCCCGTCAGCTTTCACATGGTTTGCTTGCACACTTAGATACTATGCTGTTCTTTAAAGTTTTACAAACCTTGTGTATTTCTCTTCTGTGCCACTAGAAGAAAGTGCTTGGTTGCCTGGAACAAGGTAATTTTGTGGATTATGAAAAAAATGTAAATGTTGCTCATCAGAGTGTCTGTGCCAGATGTCTTCCCACAGCTTTTCAGGGCCTGTGAGTACTTTGTGCCTCTGTCCTCGGCTGGGGGAGTGGGATACTAGTGAAAAGGGAAGTTCTCCCATCTAAGCCTGTTGCATGGGATAGGTGATAATAATTCATTTGATCTGATTTTGATGAGGCTTGCTTCCCTCAGCACCCTGCAAAGCAGTGGGAACACATCAGTTCTTGAAAGAAACTTGGGCCTGTAGTGCCTCTTCCCACTATTGGGATGGCTTCCATTGAGAAGCTGAACCTGTGAGACAACAAAGTCTGACATAATGCACTTCCTTTCAGTTAGAGACATGACAGATTATCAGTGTACAAAAACATATCAGAGAGAGAAAAACCAGGCAGTAAAGGATAAAATTCTGCTGTTCAGTTGCAATAAATTATTTTCAAATTTTGGGCCATGTTTGAGTATTGCTTCCTGTGCAGAATTACCATTGACTCCATGGAATGCTGTCAGGTTTCTGCTCCAAGAGAAGACCAAACCCAGCTTGCAATCAGCGTGTTAATTATTTACAGTTGCTAGCCACAGCAGAGTGATTAGTTTGTGGTGAAACATTATACTAATAGCTGTGCAATGTTTTTCATTGAAAGATCTCATAGAACTAAACAAACACTGAATTAACTTTTGCTACATAGAGCATGAAGTAAAAATTATTTTTTAATGCAATTCAGTTTAAAGATTAAGTTAAGTGCTAAAGTGAAAGGCCTACAAAGTTGTTTTCTGGCTCATGGTGCCAGTGTTCCTGCCACTCTTTTCTGATTCAGGCTAATGCATGAACTGCAAAGTTGCACAAAGATGGATGAGTTTCTGAACTGTCAGTTGCATGTTTATTCTGAAATCATATTTTTCCTGTGGTGTTTACTCAGTTTCATTGAATCAGGAAATGGCCATTAGTTAAAGTAGCCAACATCTGACTGACTTTTCCAGAGCCCATGAGCAACATCAAATGCCATCAATTTCAATGAGACTTCTTAGAAGAGTTTGGCAGCTTTGGAAAATAGGCTGTTAAGTACAGGACACCCAAAAGTCACAGCAAAAAAATTCAGTCTGTGGAGTATCATTGCTTGGAATTACACAGGAATTTGGACTAGATGAACATAGCAAACTGTGCTGACTTGGAAACCTATTGAAAATACACACTTGTTTGAAGCTATTCATCAAGATGTTGTAATAACATAATGCTGAGAAATCCTGAAGTCATGTGAAGCTGTTGAAAAATAATTTACTATTTGCTTACAGTTACAGTCTTTGAATTAGTTATGATCTGATCTTTATATATATTCAAAATATCGTTTTAATTAAATGATCTTTTAATTTCAGATTTTATACAGCCATGCCATCAGTGCCTCAGGGTTCTTCATTGCTTTTTTTGTTTCCCTTGTGTTGACATGTGCTGTTTTTTTCGTCATTTACCGAACCCAAATATTAAAATGGAGTTTCTGTAGTAAAAACCAGGTGAGTTGTACTGTCTATAAGGGTAGGTTATTTAATTTTTTTCACTAATTATATGTGATGATATAACTTGCTAACTAAGATTGTCTGAAGAGTTTCTGAAGATGAATAAAAAGCCACCAAGTGATGGATTTGGCTTGCAGGTAATGTAATCTCTACAGCCTCTAATCTTTAGTGCAATCAGATTTAGAGGTGAGTGTAAGAATGATACCATGATCAAAACAACTGCTGTCAGTACCTGGATGTTGGCTCTAGATCAGAGGGAGATTACCCTTTGCCTATTAATTGCTTTCCATATTCTTCTCTTCCTCCCTTCTGTCCTTCAGAATTAGAAGCAGGATGTCTCTGGGTTCTAAGCAATTGCTAAGGGAGTAAACAACTTATCTTTAGCATAGCAACTTGGTTGCAAATTTTTTTTTCTGATTATCAGGAATAAGGATTTGAATTTTGGTCTTCGTTTCTTCCATGTGCATTAATATCTTCAATGATTAAGCAAAACAAATGGGATTGGGAAGGAGCATTTTCATTTTTCTGTGCCAGTTTGAGGAAAGTATTTCAGTACATAATGGACCAGAGAAAGAAAATACAGAATCTGATAAATATTAATCAGGTTCAATTCCAGCCCTTCCTTCTATTAATTATTTTTATATTTATGTAAAGCAGAACCACTTCATTGGGAGGGAGCTAGAGTCCTTAGTCAGAATATTACAGTGATTGGAGCAGTCTTAGGAGAGTTGCGCTGAGAGGTTTGAATCCCTTGTCTGCCTGAAGGGGGCTGGGTCTCTCATCCCACTGGACTGACCAGAGTAGCTCACAAATCACTTGCAGCCTTTCTGCAGTTGAAAATGACACCATCAATAACTTTTATTTATTTTAAGTATGAAGAACTAATCTCTTGAAGTGAAAAGGACGTGACTTGTTTCTTTTTACAAAAGCAACTCTGATAATGAAGTAGTAGAAAAAGTCCAACTTGGTTGAGCATCAGATATTTATAGTGGGGTTTTTGCATAATATTATTAGCCCTCAGTCTCAAGTCTCTGTGAACTGAGTCACTTCCATCATGCATAGGATTAGTTTTTCCATATTGTTCACCTCATAATAGTGTAATTTTGCCATATGTAATTTGTAAACCACGGAAATTTTTTTAAAAATTACCTAGGAAGTTTGAAAGGGAAGATAACTTCCTAAATGACTGTCACAAGTGTTCTGTGTTCTCCATTTCTTCATCTGTATTCCAGATCAGTTAAATACTAAAAAAGATCAGTCTGAAGTAAAAGTAATATATTTGATTTCAGATACATATCTGAATTGCACAACCTCTTTATACTCTTTCCAGCTCTACAATTTGATGATAAGTAGAAACCTCACCCAAAATTAAACTGCAATAAAATTAGATCAGACACTCATTATACTTTTTTTTTAAATAATCTAAAGTTTGCTACTT
>VZTE01005128.1:257632-268754 GCA_013397775.1 Eulacestoma nigropectus | reverse complement strand
CAAAGAGGGGGTTGGGGTGTTTTTTTTGGGGGGGGGGGGGGGGGGGGGGGATGGGTGAGACGTTTCTGTTGGCTTTTATCTGAGGGGATGTTCTGAGTATTAGTAAAGAAAAGATTTCTCTTCTTCTGTCTGAAATGGAAATCGAAGTATGGACATACTTCATCAAAGTTGCTGTAGTAGAAGTTGACTCACCCTGCTGTTTAATGAATGATTACTATCATGATTAATAAACTCATATGCTGTGATATTCCTGCACTTCTCTGACTGCCATTTCATTACCCAGTATTGAGTGAATCTAGATACAATCTAGAGACTGAATGCTCTAGATACAAGGATCTTGTTTTCCAATAGAAATTTTCCATAATTGCGATTTCTAACAGTCCTGATTACCTTCGTACAGCTTGGAGGTTGCCAGCCTGACACGGGCAGATGCTGATCTGGAGGCCTGTCGAGCACAGATCTGTAAAGAAGTGATTGCTATGATGCTGAAGAACATGGTCTTAAATCACAGCCTCTTTCCTCATGTGGAGAAGAAGATAAGTTCAGTTTTCAAAAAGCGGTTTCTTGCAATGGAGAAAGAGATTCAAGAGGAGTATGAAAGGAAGATGGTGGCTTTAACAGCTGAATGTAGTCTGGAAACTAGGAAGACAATGGAGGCTCAATGCCAAAAAGCAAGAGCTGCAAATGAAGAGGCTGAGGAATTAATGAGAAAAATTAATGAAAAGGTAAGTCTGGTTTTAAATCAAGATATTTTGCATCATATGTAGTTTTATGGAGATGGTTTCTCTATTAGACTAGAACAGCTTAGTTACCCTCCTAGAAGAGTAAAGATAAAGATCTACAATTAAATATGTTCAAAAATTCAGATGTCATAATTAGGGTAGTTGTTATTAAGAAATTGTGTTTAACTTCACCAGGAAACAAATTTTTCTCAAGGGAATCTGTGACATCTGAAAACAAAGGGTTGTCATTACCCTGTTTTTTTTAATAATCATTTATACTATTGCAAAGTAGTGTATTTTTATTTACTGTATTTTACTGCAGCACTTTCTGAGATTTCAGACACTGTGTAAAGTATTTTGCACATTCAGAGCAGAACAAACTCCTTGCATCATAAACCTTACAGTCTAGGCAAAAAAATTCCAGTATTTATGTTCTTTTTTTGAAGAAAATTACAGTATAAGCACAACCAAAGGCTGATTTCCCTCTGAAATCAGAATGATCCATATTTTAGACAGAGGAAGAAGTGGACTTCTCTTGGAAATAGCCTCTGGATAATAAATAAATAACTGAAGTCTGTGTATGATTCCGTACAAGTTCAGAGTGAAAACTTAGAGCTTATGTGTATCACTTTCATTCAGAGATCTCTGTCTGAATGGATAAGTTTCATTGCCCAGGATTTCATAGGTAGTTAGTAGCTGGAAATAGAGCCTGGGTCACCAGGCCAACATCCCATGTACAAAGTTATGCTCCAGTCTTCCATGTCTTTTTTCAAGTATACTGAATGCTTACAATAAAACTGATTTCCCCCCACCCTTTTTCTTTATTATTGTTTTTAACAACTTCCTGTGGCTTGGAAAGATTCTGGTAAGTTTTGAATATTTAATTTCTGTAAGCTTAAAATGCCGAAATGCCCAAGTTGATGTTTCACGTTTGTCTGTTAAGAGGGTGACTTGGTGGCGACAAATAGTGCAGTTTGTTACTTGCTAGTGAGGCTTTGCTTCTGGACCATGAGCAGTATTTGCACATCACAAAGCCATAATTGTTAAGGTCTTTTATGAAAATTCATGATTAAAGTTTTGACACAAGAAGGTTTTTTTGCTGAGTGTGACCCATCAACTCCAGTATGCTGAGGCTCTCAGGAAGAACTTTGTTTTATCAGGCTGTTGCATAGAGAAAATTAATGGCACAAGACTAGTGGGCGAGTAGAATTTCTTTGATGTTTCCAGGTGAATTTTAAATTGTGACTCTGTGTAGCTTCCCATACCTGTAGGATATGCATATCCTGAACTAGAGGTGCTACAAACGTAAGAGATGGGAAGGAAGAAATACCTGTGGATGCCTTCTTAAGAATGAGGTGAACTGTATTCTGCAGAAGACTTTTTCCTTCTGTTGGATATAGAAGGAGCCTAGACCTCACTCAGATAAGTCCTGCCTTTGCAGAGAGAGGGGCCTGACTGAAACTCAGTGTGTGAACTCACACTAAATATACTCTCAGCAAAGTGGCTTTGCTTTGTAAGAAATGCGTTGGTGTTGGTTCAGTTTGATTTGTACTGAAAATCCTGGATAGTAGGAGTCAAGTAAACAATTAAGGCTGGTCCAGTACTTGTCCTGATCCATTTACAATATCCTATCATCTTGCTGTTCACTTTTCTTTCTGTAGAAGGACCTAGTTTTGTACTTGCCCCACAGCATGTGGTCCAGAAGGACATTCTGGAGCGTGAGGGTTGGCTCACACCCGTGCTCCTTGGCAGCAGGTGTCTTGACACCCAAGAGATGGCAGTGGAAAACAACTGGAGCAATAACCTCTGGTTCTCAGCCAAAATGTAGAATTTATATTCCTTGCCTTTTTGATTAATTATTTACTGCCTGCACTGTGTCTCTTAGGAATGAGAAGTGATGTGCAGAGAGCAGTTCTCCTCAAGGTCATTGGTATGAAATTTAGAACAAGACTGACATAGTGACTGTTAGGTACCTCTGCTAGCATAAGAAGCATTCTGTGCTCTGTGGGACATGTATGTTTTGATTCTATAATGACTTTATGCCATCTGAGATTAAAACTATGAATATGTAAGTCTTACTAGAGAACTAAGAGAAAGTATTTCTGGCAAAGAAGCTTTTAAAGTAGTTGCCATTTAATTCTACTCTGTGGTTGTAAATGTAAATCTAAAATGATGCTCTTGGATTAATTTGTAGAAACTGATACTTAAAGTAGGTCACCAATAATAAAAACTTTTAGAGATTTTTAGTAAAATGGAGGAGGTTTTTTATATTTAACTTATATTGTTTTTAAAAATACGCTTATTATTATTTAACTGGTATGCCTTATATGAGTCTGTTTAATTTTAATAGGATTTCAGGATTGATGAAACCTAAAAAATTGATTTCACATATAGTCTTTGTATTGAATTTCCTGCCAATTTATATAATTTATCTTATATAAGGCTTGTGAATTCTAAAAGGACTTCATTATGCTTTGGAAGTGGTATCTGTATGAGAGACTGGCAACTGTGCAACCCTGCCATCCAAACAAGTGAAAACTATGGAAAGTGTACACTGATTCAATATTAGTCTTCATTTAAACCTGAAATGACAGTAACTGAAGTATTTGTAAAATATATATGAGCTTGCAGCACTGATACTTTAAAATATGTTGAATTCTGAAAATCACTTCTGATGTATTTATTTCCTTCTTCTCTGCAGCCTGCTGTAGAATACAGAAGTCTTCTGGATAGACTTCACAGACTGGAGCAGGACTGCCTGAAGAGGTTCCTTTTTGTAAAGCAAGAGGAATATTTTGCAAAGGCTTATAGGGAGCTGGCTGTTACCCAAAGAAAGGAGCTCCATACTATCTTTTTTACACAGATAATAAATGCCACTTTAAAGGGAGAACTGAAGTTGGAAGCAGCTAAAACATTAGTGGAAGGTTATTCTAAAATACAGGTAATAGATAATAATAATAATGATAATAGATAATAAAAATAATGATATCTCCATTCCTAACCTAGAGACAAAATACAAACCTGCAGTAACTTTCAAGAAATGTTTCAGGGAAAATGTTATCACTTTCATAGCTAACTTTCTTAGAAAGTATTTTAAAAATTATAATGCCTTTATTAGCACATCTAGACATCTACACAACTGTATATTGAGGTATATGCACATGTTCAAAACCCCCTAGACATCAAGTGCTCTTATATACTTCAGAAGATGTACTGAGCCCCCCAGTCCAAATATGTTGATTATTGAAATTGTGTTGTGTCTGAAGTACTATGATTTTGTCCTTAGAGGGGTTGAGTGTCTCTAGGTTATATGATCCAGGGATGGTGATGAAGGGTATGTTCAGGACTTTAGTTTTGCTTTCAGTTACATTCTAAACCTCTTGTAACAGAATAGCTTGAGTTGTTTCCTCACGGGGTTTTGTTTGTTTGTTTTACCTCCATTTGTGTTGAAAGTTAATGCTATAGATAACAAAAATTCTGGAAATTGTTCTTCTGGCTGCTTCTTGAGGAAGAGTATGATTGTTGTGGACCTGCAGGTGGAGGCTAAAAAGCAACATCTGGAAAGTAGGTGTCAGAACATGTAAGGCCCACTCCTAAAACCTGATGCACAACCTCATACACAGAAGCTATACATTGGCCACTGTCAGAGGGAGATGCAGCAAGCACTTGTGCAGAAGATGGTTAAGCAGCCAGGTCAAAGAGGTAGAGCAAATGAAAAAGTTTTGACTATATTTTGGCTGCTCAGACATGGGTCATGTGACTAGCAGAACTTGATTTGACTATTTATGCTATAGAACATTGTGTGCCTTACTGTGGTCTCTGCCAGACCCATCTGTAGGTATCTAAACCCTTCCTGTTCCCCACTGTTGGAAAGAGGAACTTCTAAGACAGCCTGTGTGCTGTGGGCTCGGCTTTCTCTGTGCTCTACTCAAAATACGTGGAAGAGTTGGCTTTAAAATAGGCTTTGAAGTCAATTTAGACACCTTTGAAAATGCTACCTTTTGCTTATCTAATCATACAATACAGGGTAAAGAACAATTCTGCTAACACTGGTAGGGTTGCATGTGTATGTAACTGTGAATACCTGAGAGAATGACCTGTTAACTCAGGGCACTCAGGACGTGCACTAACTAATCAGGAAAGTACACACAGTATTGAGGTAGTCAGGCTAAAAGCTCAGCACATAATTTATTTTGTTTTGTTAAAATAACCATAATCATTTGATTATGATCATTAGAGTTAAGTTGATATAAGCTTATTGTTTTACACTTGTAAGCATTTTTCAGCTTTGTCCTGTTAATGAAATCTGGTCTGAAACTCACAGGTGTTAGCCAAAATTAACGTTACATCTAATTGAATGTTCACATTTGTTCACATTCTTTCCTGTAGGGTGACATTGAAGAGCTAATGGATTTTTTGCAAGCTTGTAAGAAATATCATCTGAATAAAAGATTTTCTTACAGAGCATGTCTTGTAAGTAAGATACAGTCAAGGGATTCTCATGTCTCTGCTCTTATAAATGCCGCAGCAGCCCAGATATCAAGTCTCATTAATAAGATGGAAAGGTAATATTTCAATTGTTTTCTTGTCAACCATTTGACTATGTTATCTCACAGACAACAGACTCTTCAAAAGTCTTTTTTTCTGTATTACCTAGCCAGGAGAGTTGCATAAAAATATTACCTTTTAGTTAATTCTAAGAAAATATTTTGTAACTGTTTGACTTTGTTAGTTAAATCCCAGCAGGTGCTAAGGTGAGGTTTTGTTATCTGCATCCACTTTTTACAGGACAGAGAAGAATTGCTGGAAACATATGTAGTACCTGTTTGTAATTCTGACTTCAGTGGGAACCAGACATCCATTATTTGTGTAAATAGTCATCAGTCATGTGAAAACTCATACCAGAGTCCATTGCAACATGTGCCAGTTAAGACCATTTGTCTACGTTCATTATGCATGAATATCTGGATTTAACAGAAAAGAACAATTTTGATTCACTTGTGATTGAATATGTTTGAATATTCAATATATATATTCAATATATTGAATATGCTGGACGTACAGTTTCTCTTTTCAAGCTGAAAATCATGAATATTTTCTAAAGAAAGTAGATGAAGTTTATAAATAATGTAGCTGCAGAGGATTTTGACTAGCAGAGAATACACCTGTTGCAGGGAATTAAAAAGTAAAGGTCAGACAAGTAAAAAGTAGACCTGGAAATGGACTGTTGTAATACATGCGTATAATTTATTTGGGATATGATACCCAGACCCTAGCTGATTGAGTACTCTGTGATAGGATACTCAGAATCAAGGTGGAGAGGTAGAAATGGTGACTTAGCAGACACACAGAGACGTAGTTATTTAAAATTGCATGGCTGTGAGGAGCAGTGAGAGAGACATCGTGCCGCTACTCAGAGAACTGTGTTAGTTTGGCATATGGACGGATTACTGAGGAGCCTGCCAGGGCAGCAAAATACGTCAGTGTACAGGAAAACGTGTACAGGAAAACAACCTAGCACTGCTGCTGTTCATCCTGTGCATGCAGCTTTATTTGTATATTTGAGGTGTCTGTATTGATGTCAGTCACTGACAGTATGTGAAATGTGCATTAAGAGAACAAGAGAAACATTGATCTTTATGGTGTGTTTTTTCTTTCATGTTAACTTAATTTAAAAGTAATTTAACATTAGGAAACAGGAAGTCTGTTAAAAGCTGTGCAGCTCAAAGACAAAAATGTCCTGGAATAGGAAATCTAATTCAGACACGTCACAGGGAGTTCCCTTCCATCAGTTCATTCCTCTTTTTGGAACTGTATTATGAGAAGGTCTGAGATGCTTTCACAGATGATGTAGTTATGTGAAAAGCCTTTGTGAGAACCTCACTGTGTGACCATTGCAGTGAACAGCTGGGACTTCTCAAGCTGGAAAAATTGTTTTCACCCGTTGCTTAATGCCTGTTACTGCACCTAACAGTCACAAAACAAATCAACTATAAAACAGAGAGGAAAGGCATAGTATTAGTTAATCTAAGACCTCATGGATCTCATCCCCAAAAAGTGTATTAAAAACCTTCCAAAACCCCCCAAACTACCCAGAAACTTCCAAAAGCAGCAAGCATTATTACCAAGATGAAAAAATAATTTTTCTAGCACTCTCCTATTAAACTTTCAGAGTATGCAGTGGTTGGTTGTCTGTGGACAAAGGACGTGTCAATCGTTGGAGATATCATTTGTAGAGAAGCAATCTCATTTGGCTTTCTGGGCCTAGAACCAGTTATTTTCTTGTAACTTCCCACACCTGCTGTGGCAGTATTTCCTCTCCAACAAATGTTGGCCAAACTCTTATAATTCATTCTTCAGGTGTTGTGATTATAAAACTCCAGAATGTAGTATTTCAGTTTATTTGCTAGTGTTTTATTTTCTACAGGCAGACTGAAATATCCCAGTATAACTCATGGAAAAATCATAATTACATAACATAGGCTTGTATTTCAGTTTCTAACTAGAAAGTGATTTTGGGAATGTTTACAAATTGGAGCATTAAAATTTGAGCAGCAAGAGAAGTCTGGTCTGAATGACTGGTACTTTAAATTTGTATCCATAGTATCCTCGTTTTTCACTTTGTCATTCTATCTGCTTCTCTAAATATAGATAGAGGTCTGTGTTAATCTGTTTTGTCCAGGTTTATAATAGAGTGCCTTAATCTTACTGTTATAAATGGAATTTTAAAATGCAGAATGTTGGATGGAGAAGAGAGAAAAGATACATGTTAGATATATCACAGATAGATGCAGTGATAAACCAGCAAATAGATATTGAGGGGAGAAGTCTTTTAAAAATGGAGCTTAATAGTATCTTTAAAATTTGTCAGATAGCAAGGCAATTTCAAATTAACATGAAAAGGATTCTGTGTGGCCAGAAATGAATGTTATAAAAAGCAAAATAAACCCAAACCAATTCTAGGGAAGGCTGTGAACGTTTTAAATTGAATAGAGCAGCCAGAGTTTTCAGGCTAGTTTTCTAAATACAGTATTTAAATAAAATGTCCCATTTGTCAGGACTACTTTTTGCTTACTCGGTGTCTTTCGAAAATCAAGCATGGACTGCAGTGCCAAAAGGCAGGAAAGGAGATTTTAAAATATAATCTGTAATCATGGATTTGAGGGATGTCTACAAAGGCCCTTTATGTTTTTTCTTAAAGAATAATGGGCAAAAGGGTAGTTCTTGAGGAAGTGTTTATCCTGGGTTGTTCTTGCTATCAACAGAGGTGCAATGTTCTTGATGTTTTTAAACTATAGCATCTGTAATATGTTGTGTTATTCTTTTGCCAGTATCTTCTTGTTCACAAGAAATTTCCTTCTTCTTCAGTCTCTTAAAAATTGAATCCAATTCTTGTGACTCACTAGGTACAAACAATTGCAACCTTATAAATTTCTCCCAAAATTTAAATTTTTGTAAGACCTAAAGAATTTCCTCTGTATTGTGTTTGTAAAGTGGTCAAAAGACTCTCAAGAGATTGAAACAAGCATCTTGTGCTGGTCTCGTTCTTCTTGATAATCACCGTTTCTATGGACCTTGTCCATAGAAAGTGGTTTTCCAACGGTGTCTTGGCTGGACATTTCTGGAAGTCGGTGTTGGAAAGTGAATGCCTCAAGCAGCAATGCATCAGTATGAAGCTTTCTAATAATCTCTTAAAACCTTTTCTGCTTGTAGCACTCTGCTATGTAGGGAGGGCATTTATTGCCCTGAATTTTTATTATTATTACATGAATTCTGATCTGGGCACTGGCAAGATGCCTGTTCAGCAGGTGAAATCCTGATGTAGCTGGAGTAGCATGGGCAGAGTCATGCGAGTTCTCTCTATGTAGTTTCTGTATATTTTTCCCTCTGTTTCTTTCTTATGTGATTCAGCCTCCATGTACATTCAGGCCTGTGCAACTTTTCTGCTTCATATCTATCTCCCTTTTGCTTTAGTGATGCTCCCGTGCCTTCTCTAGCTTTCATGAAGCAGTTTTCCTTTGCTAGGGTCCAGCATCTCTTCTCCGTAACATCAAATACAAAGTCCTACTTTTCATGCCCTCACTCTGTATTTGCTTCTTAATTTGTTGGCTTTTGTTCAATACAGAGAAGTCAAGATCTCTCTCTGATTGACCTGTGATACCGCTGCTCTTGGCTACACATTTCACCTCTGTACCTTCCTTGGTGCTCACTGTCTTTGGGAGGATCTGCCTTTAAGCAGCCTTGTCATTACCACAGTATTGTCCTTCGTTAAAATTCTCTTTGTTCAAAGACATGTGCCTGCACATTTCTTCAGTGATTAAATGTCTGGTATGCTGAGACCAGGCAGTTTATCATACGGTCTATACTGTCTCGTTACCTTTCTCCTCTCCTTTTGTTTTGCATTTCTGTTCAGAGTCCTTTGAGACCAGGACATCTTTTATTCCTAATACTGTAATTGTTTTTATATTGTATTTATATGAAACCAGAAATGAAGGTGTCTTGCCAGGTTTGAGCCTTTTAGGAATTACCATAACACCGATTAATATAAGTTGGCACGTAAACTGACATAGGCTTCTGTGGTGGGATACTGCATCACCTACAGTTTTAGCTGTGGACATAATGAATCTCTAAATAAATCAAATCAACTGAAATAATGTAGACCCTTTTTTTTAATCCTAAAAATAGGTAGCTATATATCATCTTCCTATCATTCTATGTTGTGTGACTTTTCTTAAACTTTCATTTGCTGTGTGGTTCCAGCCTATCTGTCTTTTTGTATTGCACTCTTCTCTGCTCTGGACAGGGATTTTCATTGGATGCAGCAAGCCTGGGTTTATTTCCTCAGTACAAAAAAGGATGAAGGTGTTAAAAATAATATCTTGGTTATTATCTTTCCTCACTTCCTCACCATAATTAATTACCTTTATTCACATACCTTTTGCCTTGGGTTCAGTCAAAAAGGAGGGGCAAGACTTAGAGTTACCAAATACAGGCTAAAAACTTGGTGCTGTTGGGGGGTTTTTTGACATAACACTGAATTTTAATATTGATTAGTTTCAAGGCAGAAATTATTTGGCCAAGAATGATGCTTGGTGGATTACTCTCAATATACTGAGAGGTAGTTTAATCCTCTTTGCAGATTAAAGAAATGCAGTAGATAGACTTCGAAAAAGCTCTGCAAAAAGAGGATCTCTTTTATTGACATAACTGTGATAAAGCACATCTGAGTTTCTATCCACCAGATGCATTATATAGGGGATGATGTTTCACGGCTTGCTCAGATAGTTGTGGATGCTTGAGCAGAAGATGAAGAGGTATGAATGAAGAGGGATCTGGCCACCATGGTTACAGTGCCGTGGCTGCAAACAAGCTAATATGGTAATCTTGTGCTTTAATTTAGCTCTTACTTTGAGGATTTTGGTTGGAATTAAGTTGTCACAATATCAATAAATCCTAATAAACCAAAATGAGATTCTCCTTTCTGGGGAAAGGCTTGCTTTCCACATTTAGCTGCTACTTTAATTTAGGAATTGAGCCAGATATCACATTGTAATGGAACTGTGAAAGCCCTGGATTCATCTGAATCCTGGCTCTGTGTAATGTTCATATTTTCGAAAAAAGGGGGACTGGGGAAGTAAAATAGAAGGTATCTGGGTAACATCCAGGTTCAGGTCGGGAATTGGTGCTTTCAATTCGAAGTTTCATGTTGACCTTTTCAACACCACATTTTGTAAGTCCACTGTGCTTAATATAAAGTATAACTCATGAATGTCCAACAGCCTGGTCTGAATTAAGATGTTCTTTTATTCTTCTGTTGAATAAGAAGGATTTGGGGAACTTGTAGTGTAAATGTAATAGCAGGTAAGTTCTGAAATTCAGTTTGAATTTGTGGAGAAGGAGATCTTTTTAACTGTTGTGGGCACTCTTTAGATCTTGTTTTCCCTATGACATGAAATACTGTAGCAACGGGAGGTAGACCATAGTCTTGAACTTCCATTCGAGAGCACCGTGGGTTTATGACCAGCAATTTGTTGTTTCAGATAACTGAAGTTTGCTATTATTTTGAAATTTTTATAATTCTTCTGATGTAAATTTACTAGGAAGTCTGAATAGAAATATTTTGTAGATATGATTGCTTTGTCTATTAAAAATAATTTTTTGTTCTTTTTACTTGATTACATACTTTAAAGAGAAATTTATTTTTAATGATGAGGAGGGGTTGTAAAAGACATATAAAATTGCATTCCTGGGACATTAAATGAAAAAATTAAATGTGCATAATATATAAGGCTTAAAATGTCTCATTTGAATATCACTTACATTACAAAGTGATATGTAATTGTTTTGCAGTTGCCTTCCTTCCTTCCTTCCTTCCTTCCTTCCTTCCTTCCTTCCTTCCT
>VZTE01005128.1:247529-257549 GCA_013397775.1 Eulacestoma nigropectus | reverse complement strand
TCCGTCCGTCCGTCCGTCCATCCTGTTTCTTTTTCATACACCTTCACAAACTGCCTCAATTTTGTGCTCATCTCTGAGGTTGTCCTTCTATTATCCCCTTCCTTGTTTGATTCTCCCAGGTGTCACTGCTAAAGAAATAAAGATCATTCTGTGTGTCTATTTTGCTGAGCCTTTTTATGGTACTAATTGCCTCAGATATCCTTCTGCTCTTAAGAATTTGGGATAACAGGCTTCAAACACTGTTATTACAGAGCAGGTCATCTACCTGAAACTCATTTGGGAATGCTGCTGGACCGAGCTGAGACTGAAATTAATTTTGTTAAACAGAAATTTGATCATGATTTAAAACAAGAAAAGCAGAAGCTTTGCCAGAAACTCATTACCAAGCGAAGGCGGGAAATGCTGCAAAAGGTAATTATTTTCAGTGTATTTATTTTTATAGGGCTTATCATGAATTAGAAACTTAATTAATTGAAAAATAAAATGTAGTTCTTACAACGGGGGTCACACTGCCAGGAGCATGGTTGAAAATAAGTGTCAGTTGGTTTTAGCTGTGTACCACCATGTTCTGTATTAATCGTGCAGTAATTCATAGCTGTTCTTTTAGAAAAACTTGCAAGAAATAACTTAACTTCAACTTAGCTGGAGAAACTTCTGAAGCCCCTTCTCCCAGTGTACCATGTCCAAGGGGGTCATGACAAGTCTCTATAACATGCACATAGGCAAAAGCCAGTTCAGGTTCAGGAGCTGGTGATGGAGATGGCTCAGATGACTTGTCACCATTTTCTGTGGGTTTCCTGGCTGTTTGTGACCTGAGTGACTTCGACAGCTCAGTTAAAATTCAGCTACAAACCAAAACTATGTAAAAGATGCTCTACCTATTGTTGCTTGTGGTAGAACTCATGTCACCTCATCTCAGCCATCTAAAAATCAAAGGTAACTCTAAAAGATACATGTCTTCTCATAATGCAAAATGACTTGCAGGTGATCTGAAAGGGAGTTGTTGTCCAAAGGTATACTTCAAAGTTACCTTTCTCTGCCTAAAAGATGTAGAAAAAACTATCTTGGATTAAGTGGTAGTTCTTTTAGATGAACCAAATTAGGTGAGGTTGAGCTTATCTCTTGCAGGATGTGTTTCAGTGCTTTGTGCTCTTTAACAGATACCAATGTGAGCATAGACAGCAGGCCTTGTGATGGTGATGTCATTTGTTACGTTTATTCTCAGTGTAGGTAGCTTTGGTTTAGCTTTCCAGTGAAGTTGCAAGATGGGGAAAATAAGAAAAAAAAACCCCAAACTTATTTTTTCCCTCATTTTTTTAAATTCTTTTCCTTCTTAGCTATTTGATCCAGATTCACTTCTGGAATGCTGCCAGATCACTGAAGTTCAACTTGCTGAGATTATGTCAAACCACATGATCATGCATGTGTTTAGGTGTTAGCTCTTCTGTCTAGCCACAGTCCATATTACCTCATCCCTTGTATCTAACAATAGTCTGAGTTATCCCAGACCACCTAGGTGCTCACAAAGGCAATCTGTTGAGATCTGGGTAAGCCTCTGGACACTGAAAAGCAGTTTCAAGAACGTGGAAAAGCAAAAGCATGAAATTTTGTGTTGCTATGAAATCCATACTTAAGGAGCTAGAATTCGAGATGTTCTGTTTTCTTAACTTTGTTCCTCCTTTTGGTAAATGAATCAGCAGAAAGAGGATCAGAAGGAGCAGCTGTCACTTGGAGACCCCTTCAAAACTACTAATGAGGTCTCTCAGTACCTGAAACACTGGAAAAATCTTCTGAGTGATCGCACCATTGAATTCGAAGAACTTACTGAAAAGCTTGACAATGAGGCCAGTGAAGAGCTGAAAGAGCTTCTATTTAACGTATCAGAGAAAGCCATTGAAGAGCTTAAACGTGTTCAGTGTGGAGTGTTTGTGCAAGAACTGGTCAAGCTCAATGTGCCGAAGTTGTTCCTGCTAGAAGCTGTGGAGGAGCACAAAAAAGAGATGGCTGTTAAACACAGACAGCTTGAAAGGGAAGAACATGATAAGAGCATGGCTGCTGAAGAGCTGCTGCAGCTCACCAGGCAGAAGCTAAGCCAAGAGCTGGAAACAGGCATTTCAGAACAAAAAAAAACCAGGAGCTGGGAAAAATCAATATTCATGCAAGTATCTCTCTGCACTCTTTTCTTAGTTACTGTTGCACATAGAAGAGAACTAGGAGTTTTCACACCCGTCCAGCTGTAATTCCTAATGATCAATTCTCTGTTAGGCACTGAGAAATTGATTTTTTTTCCCAAGCGCTCAGCCCACGCGGCACCAGTGGGTGAGCACTGCAGTGGGAATAACCGGAAACACAGTCTTGGAACTAAAAACGTGGAATGAAGGTTTTTATACTTCCATTCATTCTGTGGGAGGTATTACTTACACATCTTTCATTGTTATTCTTAGTCTGTTCTTTGAGGTCCCGCACTTTGGAAATGTCATTTAGTATGTCAGACCTAATTTGCCCCAAGTCCAAGTTCAATATATTCCTTCTAGCCACAAGTCAAGCCTTATTCATTGGGTTTTGAGCTTTGCCACAGTATTTCCATAGTCCCTAAGTACACAGAGCAGTATCCTGCCTGTCCAGCTCATGTCTCCATGCGTCAGACTCGGCTGCTCTGGCCTGCTGACAGAGTGCCCTTGGCACCAAGCCCTGAGCCAGACAGGCATCATGGCACAGGCAGTGGTGCAGAGAGGAGCTCTGGCCGCTGGAAGTGTTATGGCCCTTGCTGCTACAGTGTAACCCTGGGGAGGTGGGAAAGCAGCCTTGCCGCAGTTGGGAGACCTTGCACAGGGAGAGCCCCTGGTTGTGGCCGGGAGTGGTTGTGCCTCAGAGTGAGCAGCAAGGTCCCTGAGAGCTCAGGGAATGTTCGTTAGCATTTTTTCTTAGCTTTCAAGTACATTTATGTCTGGTTGTTAGATTGCCTGAATAATTGCAGTACTACATTTCCTATACAATGTCTATTTAATAAGAGACATTGTTAGAGACATGGGAACATGAAAAAATAAAATTGCAGCTTTAGGGGAAGCAACTGGAACAGGCAACCTATAATAAGCTGTGTGGCTCTGAAGAAAGTGTACCAGGCATAAGAGATTGAACAGGGAGGGGGAAAAAAAGAGGAAAAAAAAGACACTGGTAAAAGTTTCTCCTTCATACCTCTTCTTTAAAGCAAAATAGATTTGTATGGGCAGTTTTATGCAGACAGAATCTTTGTAAGTTTTCCTGCCACATGTTGTAAAACCATATAAGAGGAATATAAAAAGAAACTTTACCCGTTCCATTGGCTTTGTTAAAAAAAAGAATTCCATTTTTTCCCATTGTTTTGGTTCTAATTTCAAGGGCTTTGTATTTTATTCAGCATTTTAAATACTTTCCTATAAGTCATTTATGTGTATTTTCTAGCTTATCTTACTGTCTCTTGTTTACATTTCCGAGAGCAGACCTGCAGGAGTATGGAAATCGATTGTATGACCCAGCAAGACTTTCCTGTTTCTGACTTAGAATTCCATAATAATTGTGTTCCAACCTGCAGTGTGCCTGTCGTATTTGTTAGATGCTATCTTTATTTGAAGCAACAGTAAGCTGTTTGGGTTTTTCCCAGTAAAATGCAGGAAAATATATACAAAAAATGCAGCAACAACTGTCCTTCAAAAGCCCCTTAAAATCTGTCGCTGCCTTGTTTCACTCTATTGTCTGTCAGTTATGGCATTTTGATGAGAGATGCCAACTCTCATGTTTATGTTCTCATCTGCTGTCTAGTTCTCACAAAGAATTATTTTGAATGATAGCTTTTCATTTTTGTGGCTTATCAAAGAGACCACGGGTTAGTCCAAAGTATTTATGAAGATTGTTAATGCCTAAAGTCCTTTTTAAATATTGACATGGCAAACCTTTATTTGCTGTATTTTATTTTGTATCTCTGTGTATATATCTATATACATGGATTTATACCATGGATTTTCTTCCACAAGTCTAAGACAAGATGACAAATGGTTAAGTATACTATAAATGATCATTTGGAGTAGTCTTGTCTTAAAATAAGTAATTCATTGAAGGGAAAAACCTCATGCATTAAAAATGTGTTAATTAAGGATCTAACTGTTCTTTGTTGAATGAGTAGAAAGAAAAAAGGATTTCTAAACTCAAATATTTTAGTGAAATGATGAGGTAGTATAGGCCTGTTATATATTGAATAAAATTATTAGTGCTAATGAAACATGCAGTATAATATATTTTTCAATGAAAACTACTCTTTAAAAAACATGCTGTTCATGTCTTAAATACAAACAATTTTTTGTGGAATAAAGGATATTTCCAAACAAATAAAAGTATGCTATTTTTTATGAAGTATTCTTAAGGAAATAAGATAAATAAGGTAAGAAGATAAATGTAGTCTAAGGTTAATCGGAACTGAGCATGCTTTATTTTTAAGTCAACTTCAGCTTGACCTGGTGATCAGTTCATTAGAGATCTGTGTTGAGCACCTTACTTCTATAAAATGGGACCTTGGAGTAATTCAAATTACTCTTAAAATTTATTGTGTTGTTCAGACTGCAAAGAGCCTTTTTACAAATAACAGCTGGAACCTTTGTGACTTGTTGATGGAAGGGATGACATATGTGCTCATAATAGAGAGAGACTTCTATTTTATTTTTTCCTTTTCAGTAGCTGTGACTGCTGAGTGCTAAGAGACAGCACAGGGAGGTGTTATGGGAAGCTTTCCTCTTGATTTCGGCTGAAGTTCAGGGATTGTATTGTCTGAAGAGGTGGAAGGATTCTATGCATAGGAAATGTCCTAAAAATATTAATTTATTTTTAAAATATTCAAGCACTCTTTTCCTTTGAAAATGAGGTTTTGCAGTCCAGGAAGTTCTGTACGCAGAATTTAAGGTATCTGCAAGGATAGTTTGTACATGCTGAGCAGTTCATTGCTGTATGTGGAATCACTAACTGATATATGAAATAGACCAAAAAAGGACGATCCCTGCTAAGTAAAGTATTTGTGTGCATGTCTCTTACATTTTATGCACTATTGCCTAAATCACTGAACAGCAAATGGCTCTTGTTTTTTTTAACAGGCAACTTCTAAGTTTACCCCTCTCGCTCTCAGAAGAGGAGTTGCTTAGAATGAGGCAAGAGTTGCACTGCTGCTTCTCTCAGGTGGACAGCAGCTTGTCTTGGCCCAAGATAAGAGCAAGAACCTTGCTTCAGGCTTTTGAGGTGGAGCAGAGGGACACCGAGGTGCTGAAGATTGAGCAGAATTTAGCAATGACCAACAAACAGGTGGGAACAGCGTGGGATCAGTGTGGGGATGTGGAAGGGGTTTCCAGGGTGTACCTGTGGCTGCTGGTGTTGGCTGCAGATCTGGGTCCATAGCTTCTCCATAGGTGTGACAGCAGTGTACAGTTTTCCTGTCTGCATTGACCAGTGGACTTAAAGATAATTGTTTGGGCAGCAGTTGGATAAATAGGTTTTTTTCACATACACCTGTGTATTTCTGCTGCTTTTGTGAAAGTTTTGGGAGTTTCTGAAAAAGAATCTTCTACATTGTTTTGTCTGTTTACGAAAGTAAAGCTCCTGAATTAGATGGCCTTTCTTGGAAAGAAATTGGGCATGATTTCTGTGTCTTGTTTCCAAAAGGTATAAGTGTATGCAGACAGCTTGGGGTTTTTTCCCCACATCTAAATATGTAGAAGATGAGGCATACTCAAAATTAGAGAAGCATTTCCAACGAGGAGTCTATCTGCCTATCAAATCTAGCACTTTTTAAAGAACCCTGTGAGAGGTGTTTAATTCCTTCAGTAAAGTGTAAAAGCTATGGAATTGTAAATGGTTTTCAGTTCTTATAAAGTAGGGGGGCAAAAAGTGTATTAATTGTATCTGATACCGTCTTAAAAAGGAGGACTTGCCCTTGCTTTGTTTTGGTTCGGTTATATTTTCTAAACATGTAAACTACCTTGGGTTAATTGTGCTAGGAATTAGCCTAGTTCAAAGCCTTAATATTTTCTGAAATACTAAAGGAGGGAAATGACTTTGCAAAACCTTACAGTTGAACAGATGTTATCATGTCCCCAGGAGTACATATACTTAGTTGGTATTCTTGTAAAGAAATAGAAAGGTCAAGAATAATTTGATTACATGGAACGGTGCCTCTTAATATTATCATGGTTCATTTGTGATTCATAGACTGTGTGTTGAAAACAATGTAGATCTTAAATTAATATTCTTTGTTCATTTTCAACTGTGCTGAGGAGACAACGTATCAGTTAAAATCTTCTCTTATTATCACTGCTAATGCTTGTTTAAAATCAAATTTATATGCTACCACTTTTCATGGAAAGGATGACTATATAATTCTACTTGAAAGAATTTTTTTTTTAAATTCTTGCTTTGTCTGAATGTCCGAAAGGAATCTTCTGAATGAATAGGCAGCACCTTCATTTCAGAAATACTTTCTCAGTGAAAGTCAGATTTGCCACATTATTTGGTGGCTGTGCCAATAATAGCAAATAATAATCTTAACACTAGCATCCTTTTATACCTCTTACAAATAAAGCATTTTTGTTCATCTTGTTACAGCAGCATTCTAAAATGGGAAAAACAGGATCCAGGAATAGAAATAAGTTAGATATTCTGAAGAAATCTGTACAGGACAAAATTTTAATTTATGAAGACTCAGTGAAAGGTGAAAATTTGAATAGGGTAAGTACAAACTTTTCTGGACTGAGGTCAAAACCTAGTTCTCTAGTAATTAAAGAAGGACAATACTCTATCAGTGTGAATAAGAACCAGATAAAAAAGGTGTAAAGTATAGTGGCATGATGCATCTCCCTACCCTTGCCTGATTTTATCAAGATGTATTTCAAGCTGAAGAGTTTTTGCTTTGTTTTAATTTTTGCATCTTAGTTACAGAACTGATTTCATGTCTCACTCCTTTTTCTTCCAATGGTTCTGGGGCTTGGTGTGGGCAAGATTGCAAGACTCTCCTAGTTCCTGTGGTTTTCTGGAAAGACTTTCAAAATACAGAGGATACTTGAATGCATGCCTCAGCTGAGCAGCATTTAGTTCTTGGACATCTGCTAATGCTGCTGAAAACCCAAAAATGGTTTCTTAGATCCGAAAGATTTTGGGTAGGGTCTGAGTTTATTTGTACAGAGCTAATTGAAAGGAAGTCTTGATTCTGGTGGGTACCTTTTAAAGACATGCAGCCTCAGTCTAAAGTTAGTTCTTGAGAAATGAGTGGGGCCGATCTTAATATGGGATTTTAGAGGCTTTTTACTTCTCTGCCAGCAGACGTTCCAAGAAATCTTTCACATCTGTACAACATGGGTAATAGAAGTTTTTTATCTCAGAGGGACATTGCAATGATAAGTTTGTTAGACATAGGTAGTGCACAGCTGTAAGAACTACACAGAACAAACAGGTGTCATTAGTAATTAAAATTGGTAGATGAAAAAATAGTTTCAAAAGTGATTACAATATCAATTTTAGTACCAATTTGGACAAAAAGCTATTTCTATACCTCTTTCTTATGCTTTTGATACCTGTATCCTAAAAAATGAAAAATCCTGGGTCAACATGTTAATTCAGAAATAATTTCACTTTTATGTGAGAGCAATGCATTGTTTGTAGTGGTTGCAGATGATAAAACCAAATATGTATCTAGTCTAGCACCCAGTCTTTGAAAGTGAGAGCAGGTGCTTGGGCAAGACTGCAAAAAGAAGGCAAGTGTATTCTAGCACTCTTCACCAGTTCAGTAACTGCGGTCCAAGAATGTTCTAATCCTGTAATGGAGGCATTTAAATTTTGACTTCAATACCTGATGCCCTGATTTTCAAAATTTAGGGGGTTTTGGTACTGTTGCTTGAAAGTACATCAGATTATGGGCTAAGCTCTAGAGTAAAAAAAGTACTGAATACTTGTTTGATGTAAATACTGCCTTACATTTTTATTAAAATCTTATTTTAACATTGGAAAGTTACCTTCTCTAAGCCTCATTGTTCCAGTTTTATATGCACCATCTGGCGTACCTCTTGTTCTAATTGTATGGCTGGTTTCAGAGCTGGCAAGAGTCAGAAAGAAACACGTGTGGGTAGGGGTAGATAGTAGTACCAGTGGAGTAATGCAGTATTTTGTTTGTTTAAGGGGAGTTAATTTATAATGTTGAAGGTGTTTCACCACTTACTGTAAAATATTGTGAAATATTTCTTGTCATTTTAAAATACTTGATATTAATTTAACATTAATTTCAAATACATAATAATAAATATGTTTAAAAAGGTTAAATGTTTCTAACAGTTGTAAAATGTTGTTTCCTTATATTTAGTCTAAATCTACCCTCTTATAGTTTAAAAAAATTGCAGCGGGCCCTGCTAAGTGGTTTATTCCCATCTTTCCCCCTTAAGTATTGAAAGGCTGCAGTAAGGTGTCCTCTGACCTTTTTCTTCTCCAGGCTGAACAACCCCAACTCTCTCTCAGCCTTTCTTCAGGAGAGATGTTCTATCCCTTGTATTTTGGGCACGTTTAATGTAAGGCTTCATACCTAGCAATATGCAAATACTATCTATTTTTGCAGTTTGGACCATAAATGTTAGGATTCATGTCAGGAATATACTGAATGTATTGTATAAATCCCATGCTATTTGACAAAAGTATAAACATTTCTGTCATCAGTGGCATCTCTTTTTGCCTTTGAATTCAGCCACAATTAAAATATAAATTCTTGAGCCTCCTTATAAGTGAACTTGAGTTCTCAAACTGCATTTCCATCCTTCTTCATTATTCATTTTAATGTGTGTGAACTTACACTAAAGGTGATAACTCATTTACTCATTCATCTGTTCATTATTCCTTCATCCATCCCCAGATTTCATATATGTATAATTAATTTAAAGTTCTTGTGTCTGAAACTGAGCCTCCTGTGAAGAAGCAAACTGTACATTCAGTTGTGTGCACACACCTGTCAAAACATTCCTGTGTAATTATTTTTAATCTATATTTTTAAAGTTTTATAGCACATCCTGGTTCTAAACCGCAAAGGCTGACTTCAGGTATTACTTAATTTTGTGGCATATAAAGCTAGTCATACCTTAAGCATTTCTTTTCTCCTTTCTTGAGATGTTGTTGAAAATGCGTATTCTGGCAGGCAGTGTCTTAGACATGTAAATAAAAGCTGGAAGAAAAGGATTATTCTTCAGTGTGTGCATGTTGCCATAACTCATTCATTCTAGTAGTGTTGCAATAATTTCTGTTAGTTAAGAAGCTGCTGTCATGCACTGAATAGGGAGCATCCCATATACTCTGAAGCATTAGTCCTTTTGCAAATGGACCTGTTTATTCCTAGTCTAGTAAGTCTGCTTAATTATTTTTTTCACATTCCTTGGATAGGTAGTATTGTAATGAAAATCATAAATTATTTAGTCTCTGGCAGCCAAAACTTAGGCTGTTATCATCCATTATTTTCCAGCTTTTAGGTAAATTCAAAACTCAGTGTAGCCCAAGTTTTGAAAGATGACTTGTGGCATTAGTTGTCCAGCCTGGTTCATTTCTGACATGTATTGCCCTGTACAGTGATGCTGTAGCAGTGAATCTCCCTTACCACCTTGCTAGACAGCAGCTGTTGGCAGCAAAGTATTGCTGGCTGAATTGGATATAAACTCCTTGCCTTTCTTTAGAAGCTGTTTTTTCTGGTATTTGGTCACATGTCTGTTTAACTGTTAAGGACTCAGTTCCATTCCATCCTCTCTTTAAGAATCACCTAGTAGTGCAGCAACTTTCACCACTGAAAAGAGGAGTGAGGGCAAGTGTAATGGGTTGAAACTGAGTTGATTGACAAGCTTTTAAGCCAATGTGCTTTTGCGCATTTTGCATATTTAAACCCCGTGCAAGGGCGGGAAGCTCCTCTCTTGTTCCCGGTCTCCTGAGGGAGAAGGGGGGGCCTTCAAGCCACGGGCGGCCTCGGGCTCCTTCCTTCCCCCCCCC
>VZTE01005128.1:225705-246854 GCA_013397775.1 Eulacestoma nigropectus | reverse complement strand
TGAATATACTGTGGAATTTTCATGGGAGAGATTTCACTTCAGTAGATAATTTTCGGGCGGACTACTGAGTTTGTGAAGAAATGTCCGCGGCATCAGCAGAAGGGAACCCTTTTCCCTAAGCATATGAAAGAGACTTCTAAAGACTGCAACACTGACCAAAATTGTTACCTTTTGAGCGAGGTGGTAAAAGGAGGGGGCAATTCTGGAGGGAGAAAAGAGAAGGGGGAAGGAATTTGTGCTTGAGGAGTGCTGGAGGGAAGAGAGTTTTGGCTTTAACTTCTTTTTATTTCTTGTTACTTTTAACTCTATTACTAATAAACTTCTTTATATTCTTTAAAGTTTTAGGCCTGCTTTGCGTTTCTTCTAATCCTTATCTCACAGAGTGAAATAGATGTGATCAAACCACTACACTAAATTGGTGTTTCCACCTGGTTGGTGAACCAAACCCGCTACAGCAAGTCAGCAGGAATTTCACAAGTGAGACCTTAAAATTGGACAGTTGGACAATATAGCTCTGAAAGTTGCTAAATGTTTTAGTAACATTGTCTTGTGTCACAGTGATCAGTCATATAACATTTAATTCAATGTGCCTTTCAGAGAAAAAAAACTGAGTCTTACGTGGCAGATTAGTCCTGCACATAGGCTTTTGAAGAAAGATTATTATTTGTTATGTTTTAAATATGTGCCTCACCAAAAAAATTGAATTAGGGTGGGATTTTCTGTCTTGTGCAATCTGTATCAAAGTTGTGACTTGTAGGATGTTCTGTGGGATTTTTTGTCTTTGATTTCAGATACCTGTGAACTGCTGGGCTGTGAGCTTAAATGGGAGATGCTAAAGCTACTTGCTTTTCAGTGCAAAGCACTTTATAGAAATCAAAAGGCTTCAAATTCACTTTAATAGATTTCTTGCAAAGAACATAGAAGATACATATATTAAGCTATTATTGTTATTGACTTTTTTCCTACAAAAACTGAAGCACAGAAACAAACAATAGATATTGCCGGATCTATCCTAGAGTAAATGTCATCTTCTTTCTTTTGAGCAAATACTGCAAGACAGCTCAGCTCTTGTTCTGTAAATTCACAATTTTGACTACCTCTCTTGCTTCACTATAAATATCTGCCTCCTGTGTTCCAAAACAAGAGCTTAGTTTTTATCATTTTGGTTACCATAATGCCAGTACAATCTCTGAGTTAATTCTCCTTGTAACCCAAATATGGCATATGTTTATTTGTAACCCATATGCTTACTTATTATTTAGTGTCACACACCTGCATTATTTCAGATTGATTTGTTAGATTAACAGTAATGTTGAGAGACAGTGTCTGTCTTTTAAGCTGGAGATTTGTTACAAGTATCAAGAAAATAAATCTGCCTCCAATTTGTGTCTGTGGGATGATTTCTTATTCTTGACTTGTTATTGGCTTAATTCAAATCAGTAGGAAAGATTTCCTGAAGGTAATCTATCTCTTGCATTCAAAGACATTCCAGATGATTCGGTGGAGGCTTTGGAGAATATCACATGAGCAAGAGAGTATCACAAGCGTATTTGGTTCCAAATCACATTTACCTCTCTCTACTGGATAATAGAATTTGTATGATACACAGCCACTCTTAGCAGGTCTCTTATCAATAATATTTCCAGAGAAAATTTCTGGGCATCATATTACACATTTATCATCTTAGGTGTCTAAAAACTTGGTGGAAGTATCCTTAAATTCTCCTTTAAAACGAATCATAAATAGAGTCAATGCTGTATATTTGTGATGAACATGAATAGGAAGCTGATAAGGTTTTTAATGTCTTTAGTACATATAATTTTGATTTGTGCAAAGATATTCTGATGGCCAAAATCAGGTTTTGTGCCAATGGGAAGTCATACAGTATTTAAGGACTACAGTTGACCATTGTGGTGCTGAGTTCACATGAACACGGCAATCGCTATTGGTCTTTATTATTTTTAGATTGGTAAAATGGGGGAGATGGCATGTACAGAGGGGTACCACAGAATGCCTGCTGTGTTAAGGCACTAGCCATGTATATACCTGAGTTAAATAGCCAAGCTCATCTCCACCTGTTCTTTAAAAGAGAGGCCAAAATTGATGGCATAAATGCTTTTCCGTAGATTGCAAGTGTGAGTAGCTGCTCTCAGAGGCCGTAGTGGTAGTAAACTTGACCAAAACTTTAAAAGGTTTTGACATTCCTCCTTTGTTAACTGTGGTTCTGTTCTGTCACAGGCAATAGTTATTTGAGCATTGCTGTTAAAATACATAGTACTGGAAATTTCTGAAAATGCTGATTTCTGAAAATGGTTGTGGTTGGTTTGTGTTTTTTTGATGTGCTGTGAAACCTATCAGATTTGTCAGGATGAAGAAAGAATTTAGAGATGGAGTGAGGAAAAACCTTGGGCTCTGATACGCACCAGTGTATGGATGGGCATGTGGGGCAGCAGGTGATATCAACACCAAGTAGTGGAGTTGAAGCTCTCAGGGCTTCATATGCTTTCTCCATCTGTGTCTTCTCTCTCTTACAATCCTTTGGGCCCGTGTGAATAGTGCAGGGAAAGGGAATAAAAACAAACTGGTAATTGTTTACTGTCTTTTGAAGATTCAGGTACCTAAATGTTAGATATGCAGTGTAGCCATCGGTGTCTAACATAGACATCCACCTTAAGTATCAGTGGAAACCCATTTTTTAGGGTATGAAACCTACTGAGAAGTAGTTTTTCCTTTTCTTTGAGTGTGAAGGGAGCTTAGAGTGACAAGCTCAGACGGAAGCATCTAAATTGAACATTCAATTGGCTGCTATATGCATTGTCCCACAGAAAAATAGTCACAGTGCAGGGTCCTTGGCTGTCAGTGGTACAGCATGGAGAGCTCATCGGTCACACTGCACTGGATCGTGTGCCTGCACATGCTGCACTTGCATGTCACCCTTGAATAGTTTCTGGGGATGTTCCATCAAATGTGTGGCAGCAACACAGTTTCTGAGTTAAATCACTTTGATTTTATGCTGTTTGATGTTGATCCAATCCAGTTTTAATCTTATTTGAAATCCATTGCCAATAGATTTTTGATTTACAGTTTAACTTTGTTCTATATAAGAGGATTTTTGGTTATTTGCTCAAAGAATAGTAGGCTGAATGTCATCAGTCAGCGTTAACTGACACTTGCCAATTTGAAACTAAATACAGTCTTTTTATAAGTTTCATGTTTTTTTCTCAACAGGAGGGTGTATTTTATCTTTCCATTTAACCACAGTTAACCATAGATTTATTGGTATTTCTAGCTTTAAATTTTATTATAATAAAAATTGTATAGACCCTCTGTTTTGGGTTAGCATTTAATATTGAAGTTTTGATTACCCTAAAAGAAAGCCTGATCTCTTTACAGTATTTGACTGCACTGTAATTTTTTTTTGATTACAGTAAAAGCTTGGAATTGAAGGTTAAAAGCACTTCTTAAAACAGTGCATTACATTTTGAGATAACAGCATTGATTTCTTTGCTGTTATAATCCTGCTTGTTAATTACAGACTGCCAAAATCGTAAGTGTGCATGTAAGAGTTTCTGTTAATCTTTCTATCTTTTGTGTTTTGGTATTTTTTTTTTAGATTAAGTACGAGTTGCAGCTTGAAAAAGAGTGTCACCTGCGCAATCTGGAAAATAAACTTGGAGAGTATATTGCTTCTTTAGCCTTTCAAAAGACTGTTAAAAAATCCAAAATGCTGGAGCTGTATACTGCTATCATAAATGTGCAAGCTTTGCTCTTTGAACAACTGAACACATCAAAAACCCTGTCAAAACTGGAATGTATTCAGATTTTAGAAGCACATAATCCTGTAAGTAATGTAGTTGTTAAAAGAAAATTCCTGTTAGGAAACAGAAACTATTAGAGTATCTTTGATCTAGCTGCTGGTTTGCAGATTCTAGTGGCCCAGACTTTAATTTCTGTGAGTATGTGTACTTTAATGCATTCAGTAAAAGACATGAAGAGAAAGAAAGTCTTAGAGCCAAGGAAGATTGTGTATTATTATTTTCTATTTTTGTTATAGTTGCATGCAGTCAGAAAGAGTAGTATTTTGGTGGCTACTTAATATTTTACTTGAAAGAAAGTTAAGAAGTGGTTGAGAGTCATGACTGGAATAGTAAATTGTTGTGACTGTCTTACAGAATTGCTCGTGTTATAATGCCGTCCATATGCAAAATCCATAACCACATGATATGCTTCAATTGTCAAGTTTTTAGAGATTATCTATACAGCCTTCTACCTGTCTCCCTCCAAGCACACTCAAGCAGTTAAAATAGTAGAAAATCTGGAAAAAACCTCTTCCCTTAACCATATTTATTACATACTTGATATGTGCCAATTTTCTAATCCTTTTTTAATACTTCAGTGCTCTGTATTCACAAGGACTTTTTTTTTCTACATCTGCTATTTGGAATCATCCAAGTGAGGCTTGGGGAGAGCACTGGAGCAGAACAAACAAAATGGGTTTTTGAGAAAAACCGCTTTGCTAGAGGGCATCATTAGACAGCTATTGCTGTGAAAATTCCTTGTTAAATTTTAATGTGGTCATCCCTACGGAGTTTCTCATAGAGTGGCAGTTATGCTTATATGCCTTCAGTTTTGCTTAAATTTGTATTAGATCTGTAGGAAATAGTGAAGGTTGTTTGTAGACAGAGTATTTTTGCCTGTAATGCAGTAAGTGTGAGGGGGCTTTTCAGGGAAGTGGCTTTTACCTTCTCTGTCTTTGAACAGGTGAAGAAAAAGGATTGAAGAAGGGGCAGAAGGGAAACCTAGAGTAGCTAACACTGAGTTAAATAGAGCTGATGAGGCAGGGGAATAGATTGAAATTCAGCATTTCCTCCAAGGTACCGATTAGGAAGTGGGGCTTTGAGATAGTAAGCAATATAAAGATTGAGGTGAGACAACAGTGACATTGGAAATGGGAATATGAAGCCTTTCTTCTTGTGTCTAGTTTGACTTTTTGACCAAAGAGAGAGATTTTTAACAGGCAGGATCCAGTGCCCTGAAGACTTCGAGTTTTAACCTTTTGATTTTCAGAGCATTGTATTTTAACCCTAACTTTATCAGACTAATTGTGAATTGCTACTGCCTTTTAACTTAAATCCCTTTCAGCTGTTAATTTGGTACAACTAAAACTAGTTCATCTGAGTTTCTCAAGCTATTTCAGTGGGTTTATGCAGCTTACAAATGAATTTGAATGATGGTGTTCCTTAGTTTTGATCTCAGCCATGCTGGCAGTGTACTTGCTGGATGTCCTCTACAGTGGAAGGTTTCAGAGAGCATTGACTTTTAACACAATGAAAACTGAATCGTAGCTTTCCTCGTTGTTCTGGTATTCATAACGTGACAGTCAGGTTTACTGAAGCTGTGCAATGAATTGAAAAGTGTAATGACTGCAAGTGGCTGGGTAGAATAAGAAATGAATAAAGTAGTATCAGAAAATCTGATACCATCATCTTTTTTCCTCACTCCAAATGAAATTTGTTCTTTCAAGTTAAATTATAACTTTTTATCATCATGCGTTTTCAACCTCTAGGAGATTGAAGAACTTGACAGGAAGCTGGAATATGAGATGCTGCATAAGGAGTCAGCACAGCAGCATCTAATGAGTAGGCAGAGATGGATTCTGGATGGTTTGGGACTCTCAAATGAAGCTGTGGACATGAATGCAGAAAGACATGTGACAGTTCTGTTAAGACAGGCCATGAATAAATGTAGACAATTTATAAACCTGTACCAGCAAAGGTAAGTTCTTTGGTCTCAGGTTTTACTGTGTTACTGCAGTTCTTAAGGACCATAAGATATCGTAGAGAAAGAGCAGGTGGAATGTTCTGCTCTACTGGGAAGGGACTATACATCTGTGTTTGAACACTGCCTTCTTGTGCTGTGGCCCAGAGCATAACTGAGGAGTCTTGGGAATATTGAAATAAGAAACATGAAATAATAACAACTTAGTAGCATATAAATTGTGCTGTCTTGCATGGCAGTCACCATTTTTTTGACAGGGATAATGGAAAAATAATGATACTCCTAAGCAGTAAGGAGGAAAAGAATTTTAATCCTATCACTTTGTCTCCCAAGAAGATAGGTAGGGACTTCAGAGAGATATCTGCTGGGGTCAGAGGAAGTAGCTGAGACAATTTAAATTGAATTTCCATCTCCATTGTTGTACTGTAGACCGAATTCCCTGGCACACAGTTATTTTTGATGAGATGTATAAACTCTTCTTCAATTTCAATTTTCCCTGGACAGTTTTTAAGTAAAGATATCAGTGCCAAATAAAATGCATCTTGGGAGGTATATAGAAATATCTGTCTTGTCATAAAAGCTGACTAGCAAAAATGGGTGATAATTTGCAAAATTGCAGCCTATTGTATTACTTCCTTAGGGTTACAGGAGGTAGAAATGACATTTCCATGTGTATTGCACAGTATTAAAAGCCTAGCACATTTCAAGCTTCATTTAGCATGCTCAAAGTGTGCTTTCCGTTAGAAAGAGTGTTTTCCATGAAACCACTGATAAATTAAAAATGGCTGTGATAGTGGTAAGCCTGTTTAATTCTGAAAAGGCTGGAGCTCTACTCAGTTTAGATGAACAATTTTCCTGTTGCAGAAGTAGAGTCAGTAGAAGATCAGATAAATCTCTGCAGGAGTATCCACAAGCCAGTAACCTATCAGGGAAGCCCTCAAAGAAACTGCAACTAGTCTTTACCTGAAAACTTACTGGAAAAAACAAGTTTTGTACTTTTGTACATTACAGGTTTTGTACATGATGTCATCATGTTTTGGTCTAGGAAAAAAAAATCAGCAGCAGTGAGGAAGCTAACTGTTTAGTATCATATTTCAGCTACAAAAAGATCCGCAACTTGCCTTAAAGTGTGGTGATGAAATTTAAAGAAGAGGATGGGGACAGGTTGAATCACATTGCTTTGGAATGATTCCAGATTTGAATTGTGTGCAAGAGCATAGCCTTAGATTCTGCTCTGATGTTTGCTTGGGGTTTCAGGGAAAAGGGGAAGAGAATTTGGCGTATTTTAGAAGTGAGGCTGCTCTCAGCGGCTTTGCTAACAGATAGATATGCTTCCTGAATGGGTGACCTTCAGATTTTGCTTCCTGTCATATAGTCATTGCACCTGGGAAGATTTCAATGTTAATTCTGTTTTTCACTTCAGCTTGAGAGATGAGCAATGGAATTGCGTGGTGCTTGAAGATCTCCTGGAAAATATAGAAATGGATGCATTTTTGGCAATTTATAGTCAGGTAAGCATGAAATTGAACAAAGCTTCCAAGTTTAAATTACAGCTGTGTCTGGATATCAGCTTTTCTTCTTTTCTGGGAAGCATTGCAGATGTATTCAGAGTTACTCTCTGCTAGTAGTTGCTACCAGTTTTCAGCCTATACTGTCAGTCACTTCAGTTAATTCTGACCTACTTTCGGCCTTTTGAATTTTACTGAGTTATACTTCTGTTTGTTCTTTTACAAATCCTTTCAGGGTTTGTCCTGTTGCATTTCATTCTGTGGAGAGCTAAAGTGCCTGATTTTCTGATTAATAGACATATTTACAGTTTGATTTTGATGTAATGAAACAAAGGTTTTGTTTAGATTTTGGTGAGTGTTAAGAATGATTTGCACTGACTATGTTTCAAAATTAAATGATAGCAGGACTGCTAGTTAAATTTTCTTGTATCATTACTCATACTTGTTTTCAAAACAGGTGTCTTGTCTTCAGGTAATTTGCTGTGTGTTGGCTGCTTGTCAGTCCTACAAAGGCCTTAACAATGAATTGCTTGATTGACCCCAGTTTTTATCTACAGGCCTTGGGTGAGATATATAGCTAGCATCAAAAAAGACCTGGTGGGGCAGCTTTCTGTGTCCGAGTATCTCACCTCCCAGTCCCCTGTATCATGAACTGGGAGCTTCAGAGACCACCATGTCAAGGAAGGACCACTTTAGTCTAAGGGTCTCTCAGCTTTTCCTGTGTCTTAGTTTGTTTCTGCTGAGTCACTCCAGAGGACCTATTCCATAACCTTACCAGGCACTGAGGTCAGGCTGACAGGCATCTAGCTCCACAGATCCTCCTTCCAGCCCTTCTGGGCTGATGGCGGTCCCACAGTTAACCTCCAGTCAACTGGCACCACTCCAGTTAGCCAGGACTGCTGGTAAATGATAGAAAATGCCCCAGTGAACACTTGGCCAGTTTGCTCAGTCCCTGAGGCTGGATCCCATCCAGCCCCATAGACTTCTGTGTGTCTGAGTGGTGTAGCAGGTCACTGACCATTTCCCCTTGGATTATGGCAATTTGTCTTCCCATGATGCTTGTTAAGTTTCTCTGATGCAGATAGATTGTGAGAGGGCTTCTCAACAGCATAGCATGTATTTTGCAAGTTGAGAGGTTAAATTCATTGTTTTGGAGATTGTATATGCATGCAAACAGAATATGTCTTCATTTTCGCAGTACTCTGTCCTCTTTGCACCATAGTAGGTGAACAATGACCTTTAATAATTGTAAATCTTGACATGTTGAAGACAGAGATTTAAAAGCATCGGTCACCTCACTGAACTTGAAAAACTGGGTACACTGTTCACCATATACTTGGGATACTTGTTTTGTTGACAAGATTCCCTGAAGAAATAATTTATTTGTGTAAATATGCATCAAATATACCATTGGGGTTTTTGTGTTTGTATTATTTCATAAAAAGTGTAGCTCAGAGATAGCCTGCAACATACTTTATTGAAATGCCATAAAACCTACACCTATTTACCCTGCAGATATATAAAACAAAATTTGTTTTCAGCAAGTATAATAGTATAATAACTCCCAACTATAATTCCAAACCTGACTACTCTTAATTCAACTGTTAAGAAGTATATCCTTAGTAGAATATTAACTTACTAATTTATTAAGGCTCATGATGTTACACAGTCCTGCTTTTAGATGTACTTGGAACACATTACATTGACAAATGTTAGGAAACTATAGCTATCTTACACTATCTTACACACACCTTTCTTTAAAGAGGATTTTCCCCTTTAGACTAGTTTTCAGAGATGTAGATGGCATCCTCTGAAAAAAAAACAAGTGAGTTTTCCTTTCCTGTATTTCATGTTTCAGCTTACATCCTTATCAAGGCAGATCTAGGTCAATAAGAGATTTGCTTGAATGATAGTGAGTTCAGGATCATAAGCCTCTGGCTGAGTTGTTACTTTTGAATAAACTCATGGCTGTAGCCCCAGGTACACTAATTGCTTTTTTACAACAGACGATGCAGGCAGCCTGGCATGTGGAAACAGCTCAGGAAGCTTGAAACACAGCATGGCTTGAGTTCATTGATTCTTGCACCAGTTGTTTAAATACACATTGCTCAGTCCAAATACTTAAAAACAGCTCTGGTGTTTATAATCTACCATTCATTCCTGGTTTTATTTTGTCGAGATTTTGGGAATACAGATGAGACTACTGATGGCGCAAGTAGCACTTGTATCTATTTGTTATTACAGACAAACTAATTCCTGACCTTTGCAGTATTTTACCAATAATATACCTGAAGAATCAAACTCATCCCATGCTGGAGGGCTTTTGATCTCACCACTCCTATGTTTGCACACATGTTCACTTCTTTCCACTTCTGCAAGGTGCTCTGCATAGCTATGAGCACCTGAAAATGGTGCTCAGTGCTGGCGCACATTCACACACCAGCACTCCCTTTGCTGTACGTCTGCCAGGTGCAGCTGGCGGATGGGCACCTGTGCCACTTCTGGGATTGTTGACAGCTTTGTGGCATCCTACAGACTTGCTTACTTGTCAGTTCTGCTGTGCTAGAAAAGTAGTAAGGTTGCCTCTCAGTCCAAGTCATACTTGGTGCAGAAAGGTAAGGGTCAGAGAAAAAACATTTTAAAGAGGAAACTGCTGCAGAAGAAAGCAGTACTAAAGTCATGATGTATATCCATATATAAATAAGTGGTTCAAAGGTCCTGAGAACATTAGCCAAAAAGAGCAGAATAGGTCTCAAAGATTTGTCATGTTTATTGTCACTTAATGTTGCATTTTTTAAGTTTCTAGAAGAACAGTTTATAAAGACCAGAAGTACAACACAGTAATATGGAAGTTAGACTTATTTGCATTCCTCTCTAGAGAAGAATCAAATAATTTCTTCCACTAAGTAGCCTGAGCAAACATCTCTTTGGTGTTCAACTCTGGTGCCTCTTCAAGCTGAAAATATTTTAAGAACTGCATCAGTTTACCAATCTCTCATCAGTCTTGGGATTTTGTCTTGTTAATTTTGTGTGATCTCAGTGGTTTCCATGGAAAACCTGTAACAACACTGAAGAGGCCAGGAAACTTTGGAAAATGGCCAGTTTTCCTACCTTTTGGAGATGAGTTCTCTGGTTGAAGAACAATTACGGTAAAAGGAGGTTGATTGTTTTCTTTTATCCTTTCTCTGCAGCTGTCTAAATTTGATTTAATACTGCCTTGCTGGTGATGCTTTGTTTCTTTCAAAGAAGATTCAGTTAATCCAGGGATCTCCTAGGAACATTCACTCCTCTGAAAAGTTGTCATGTAGAAAAAAAGGCAGGGCTCAAACATTGGCTGTGACTTTTTGAAACCGCTGTGGAAAAAGAACCTGGATGTCTTCCTAGATGGTGGGACCTTGTGGGGTTTTATGTGACATGGGCTTTGTAGTCATCTCCTCCATCAACACTTAAAGGAAGGTCTGCAGAGTGCTGATAACTCATCTGTTGTGAGTCATCTTGAGTGTTTGGCATGTCTTGCGTAGCTTCAGCTACCTGAGTTACATGTATGGTTTGAATAGGCAACAACAGCTTTTTTTCTGGCATTCTTTGAAACATTTATCTTGCTTTCATTTGCCTTACTCTTTTCTTTCCATGTAGTTCTCAATATTTTTTAGACTTTTCGTATTTGATACGCATGAGGGATCTGCAGAAACAGCCCTGGGGACACAGTATTTATTATAACAGAGCAGAAAATAGCAGTGGAATTTTGGTGTTTGGAGCGGGGCAGGAAATGTGCACCAGCACTGAGCACCATTTTCAGGTGCTCATAGCTATGCAGAGCACCTTGCAGAAGTGGAAAGAAGTGAACATGTGTGCAAACATAGGAGTGGTGAGATCAAAAGCCCTCCAGCATGGGATGAGTTTGATTCTTCAGGTATATTATTGGTAAAATACCACAAAGGTCAGGAATTCGTGATTCTGTGAAATGGGGCTGGTTGAGTATCTGTGGAACAACTAAATTTGAACTCAGTCTATTTGAACATTATAGGAATATGCTTTACTACTGACCTTTGGGCCAAAATGGACGGGACATTTGGAAATAAAAAAATACCACCAAAACAAAAGTAGGTGTTTTCCTTCACCTCTTAACAAATGTTACAAGCTGCTCTCTGAGCTTATCACAGAATCTGGTGTTAAGAGAAGCTGAACAATGAAGTGGTCAACCATGACAACATGTAAAGTTTTTTGAGGCTATTTTTCCCTCTGTAATTTTACAGACCAAGAAATGTCATATTGCTTCCTTGCTGTCATGAAAGGATTTCCTTATAGTAGTAGAATACATAAATTAGGTAAGATGTTAGAATATAGTTGCCTTGTGACTTTTCAGACCAAAGAACATCAAATACATGCCCTAAGCAAATATGCCAAGATCAACTGGTAGCATTTACATTGCCTAAATCCCAGGTGAAATGGACAACCATTATATACATGGGCCAGTGAGGTAGAAACAGTGAACATGCAAGTGTGACCACTTGACACCAAAATTGTCACTACTAAAATGACCTTCAGTAATATTTTTTGTTTCCATAATGACTATTTATTTAATAACAGTAATTAAAATTGTATAAATTTCTTTTCAATGCTAAATTTATCTGTCTTCTACTCCTTTAATTCTCTAGGAGCTCCATCTAGCAGGTTATTTAGCTAAACTGATGAGGGTGCCAATGGGGATGTTGCACAGGGTCCTGAACTTGTTGCTGCCCTCCAGCTCACAAAGTGAGGTTCTTTCTGTCTTCGATTCCATCAATAAATATTCAGATGATGTTGTTGAAAGTGACAGTAATGCAGATGAGTCTGGCAGCTGTAAGAAAAGGTAGGTATGATGTTTTCTGGTAGACCACTGCGAGACAAAATTGTTGCTTTATGTGTACATGTATTTGCTGGACAATGAGATTGACAGCTATAGAAAAAAATCACAGGTGCATAAGTTTCCTTTTGAAATATTTTTCTGGGGTAAAAATACTTTGCTACCTTGTTTTGTGAAATATTTTAACTGTAATAGATTGATTGATAAAAAGTTAAAATTTTTTAAAGTTCATTAATTAAACAGTTATTTCATAGATTTATAAATCTTGTTCTGATCATCTTCTTCCTGTTGCTTGAATTCGAGTTTGTTAAAATATTTTCCTTCCTCTTTTTTTATTTATAATGTTCATAACACACAGTGTTTCAGGTGTCTGTAGCTCTTAAAGATGTAAGGGAGATCCTCCTTCCTAGTAATGGAAGGTGCAACCCCTTGCAGATGCCTGTCCCTTTGTAGTTAATTACTGAAGTTCCAAGTGGCCACTGTGTTTCCCTTTTCTCACAGAGATTGGTACACTCTCAGGGCCTTTATCACTCCACTTTAGCCCCATTAACATGAGTTGAAATCTGTGCAGTAACACCAAGGGATGCTCCTGGATCTGCTGTCCCAACTCCCTGCCATGACTTGGGAAGGAGACAAAAGCAGATGTTGTGGCACTTAGCCCTCTAGTTGGCAGATGTGGGTTGTCAAGGAACAGATAAGGGTCCTTGGGATCATGCCCTGAGGTGTGATCTTAGCTGATTTAAATGATTTGTGGCAGGGCAGCAGAACTACTTGAACACTCTTACTGACTGTATTTGTGGTATTGCTGTCATGGGTTTGGTAGTTACAGTCAGAGAGGGGAGAAAAATGTGTATATTTGGGGATTTGCTGCTGGGAAATTTTTTTCTTTCCTGCCCCTTCAGGAAGAACCAAGAGTTGTGGCAAACACTGGAGAACAAAGTAAGGCAAGATCTGATAAACAGAAGTTTAGAAAAGATCTCTTCTCTAAACAAGGGAAAAGACAGGTAAGGAGAAAACCAGAACAAACATATCTGGGGTTTTTTTGTTTATAGTTTATTTAATGTCCAAAAATTCCTCTTATAGCTGTTATAAATCAGAAAAGTACTTCATAAATAGGCATTTTCTAATGCTGTTCTATTTGATGCTTGTGTTTCCTACAACATATTTACACATAATAAGCAGTATAGTAAATACCTAAAAAGATTTTTCTGTATTTATCCACAAAATTCTCACATTTTTCATATACATTGCTCGTCTTCCCTATGTTTATTTATTATAAAGTTACCTTTCCTTTTGCAATTTTGTATCTCATAAAATGGTATGTGAATTATTTGGGATTAGAATGAAAATTACAATTCTCTCTGTTGAAATACCATTTTCTTTAGCTTCCAAAGTCACCACTTCTATGTCAAGATATGATGTAGGAAGTTATGAATGTTTTGCCCCAGTTTTCATTTTTCAACTCAATTTTTTTCATTAATGTAGCCTGATAAAGAAGAAGCAACTTGCTCTCTTGGAAAAAGCAGCATTCATTCATCTTGGATGTTCACCTGCACATCCTCTTGTGGAACAGCATGATCCATCTGTTTCTCTGAACTCTGCAACTGCTGAAGCCATAGAGCTGTTAGACACAGGGGAGAAGGTATTTTTGTTCCGTGAGCCAAGTGATCCATTACTTGCTTTGCATAATTTTCCACGGAAAAAGAAAAAGAACTTTCTTAATTCTAAAAAAGCTGCTCGTGCAAACATGGACTCATAAGAGCAACTTCCACTTAAAGTATCAATTAGGGAAGAGGAAGTTATTTAAAATTAAGTAAAATGATGAGAAAGAATGAAGTGTACCGTTCAAATAACAGGTGTGTTGTTTTAATCTGATTTGTCTGATATTGGAAATAGATGTAATTTTAGAATGGCACAGTTAGTGATGTGAATTTTGCATTTTTTAATTCTTGTCAGTGTTTTGTTGCACTAGGTGAAATATGGGTGTTCTATGATGCACATTCTGGCAGGCAGGACTCTTGTGTTCCTTCAGTACATTTCGGTCATTTTTGCACTGATTTTACTGTAGCGGTATTTTCATAATTTATATAGAAAGGTTATTTATTATATATAGTAGGTACTGATTTACTATTCTTGTATTTGTATTTTTGGGGTAAGCTGTAGTAGAGCAGATGACATGAAGAGATGAAGTGGATGAACCACTTGTCCTCTGTTCTCTGATTTTGTGTTATTCTAGTTAATTTACTGTTTAACGTTGTGTTCTGATAGGCTTTGCATGTTCCTTCTGCAGTCTGTGTTCTTACAGTGACAGCTGGTAGTCCAGATCTTCAGCATATATTTGTGTACTTAGCCTTACATCCTGGAGTAACTTCAGCTTTTTGCTGTTGTTTCTAAACTTATTTCAGTTGAACTGTGAGTGTGGCTACAGTTTGAAACTGTTAAATATTTACAACCTGTTGCAGTCTTTTTCTTGGTGAAGCAGTGGTACCACATTTGCTCAGTAGAAAAGCGAAAAATGTAAATGGACATGTAATGCCTTCAGAAGCTCTTTTGATCGCAGTGCTGCCGATTTTCACAGTTTTAGGTATTTTTGAAGTTCTTATTCCTGGATTTCTCTAAATTGATGAGACTATCATTTCACATTTCAAAAAGAGTTAATTTTTAAACTTTCTAGTTGACTCAAAGAATCCTATAAATAAGAACCCTAAAAAGAGGGACAGGAAAAAGCTAATTCAAATAAACACATGTATTTGTTAATATTTTATATTCAAGCCTGTTTTGAGGGGGTTTTAACTGTATTTGAATGCTATGCTCTGAGGCTACTGTGGTCATATATTTTGTATTTTTTCATTTGCAGATCTTCTGTGTCTTTTTATTAATAGCGTGCCATATTATTTTAAAAATTAAAATGTTAAAATGTACATGTGTCTGCAGTTGGCAATTTTTTTCCCCACTTCTCTGACAAGGTTAAATATTCATCCCACAGTAAACAACAGTTAGTGTTCCCTATCACTATTAGCATTAGAAATGTATGCAGTAATTAGACTGACAATCCTAATTATTATTTGATTGCATTCTTCAGTCTTTTTGTGGAAGTATTTGCTGTCACAGAAAGAGGAGTCTGTCAGGGTTGTGGAAGTTCAGAGCTGCTGTTTTAACATGTCTGGTATTTCATATCCAAGGCAGAGGTGGGTAAAGAATAGGGTCTGTCCTGCCTTGGGGTGGGTCAGAGCTGTATAGGAGGAGCCTCAGGTGTTTCAGAAAGAGGCTTGGCCCAAGGCAGGAAAGCAACAGGAAAACCTGGACTGTGTTCATGACTGCAAGGAGCACTTGAAAGCTGAAGTACCTTCTTGAATGTCAGTCTCTTCCAAGATTTCTTTGCAAGCCCAGACTCTTCACTGTTACAATATAAGAGGGAAATGACAGTAACTCATCACAGACATGACAAGGAGGCCAATAGCTCTAACAGGTGACAATAATAAAATGCAGCATCTGAATATTGATTACAATATCAATTTATTATTCTTAATAGATAACCTTTGTGTCTAGCAATAGAAAGCTGATGTGTAACTCTCTCAGAGCTCACCACAAATTAGAAGCGGTTCAGTGATTGTAACTATTCTAGCAGGGAGAGTCATTCCCTGCTATGAGTCACTCTCATATCATGCAATACATATTCAAAGAAATGTCCAGATCTTAACATCTCTTGTGCCTTATGAAAGAAGTACTAACTAGGAAATAGCCCACTTCAGTAAAGAGTTGACTTATGTTCAGCTTTGAGTCATTCAGAGGCCAGCTGTTGATCGTGCAGTTTTGTGTCTGTGCCATAGGTATTACCATCCTTATTTCACAGCTGAAGTCTCCCAAAGGATGTGTGTGCTGGACAAGCCATTCAAATTCATCCCATTTGGCTTCGCAGTCATCAATAAAAGAAGTAATATAAGGCCAAATTCTTCAGTATTTGAAACATTTCCAAATCAGTTGTGTTACCCTGGAAGTTTGTTGCTTCTCCTGTTGCCCTTGACAATTCCCTGTGTACTCTGATCTCCATTGCAAAGTTGCCTTCCCTCAACGTGAAGCCATTGGACAAGGAGCCAAAACATACAAAGAACAAGCAAAAGTAACTGTCTTTGGGCACTGATGCTTTAATCCACTCAGTAAAAACCAACTTACTGGCAATGGTAAATTTTATTGAAGAAATTATTCTCCATGGTAGACTAATTAAGTGTAGCTTTGTTATGATTTTTTTCAGCATGCACTTCGGTATTGTTAGCTTGCAGGTAACAGCCCTTGTGCCCAGGGTTCAGGATTTTCAGGAGGCTTAGTTATGCACAGGCTCCTCAGCATTATCAACAACCCACCTTTCTGCTCACCTTGCTGTATTTCTGGCTTGGGATATCTGGATTCTGGATTAGCATGCAATACATGTTCCTCACTCTCTCAGGCTTTTATTTAAAAGATTACATTTTAAAGGTTGGTCCTTTTTTAATAAAAAGGATCCCATGTGGTGAAAAACATTTTAGGGGAGATGTACAAAAAATGTCCTGCAGTGATTGAGGTGAAAATGTTTCTTTGAAACAAGTGGGTTGATATTTCCTATCATAATTTCATATTTACTTTCTTTAACCTTGATATTATGTATTAATTTAATATGAAGTAGAATACACATGGTAAACCTGATGAAGAATAATTCATACCAAGAGTGAATAACTGGATGTTCTGGGAGAGACTATCTGTGTCAAAGTCAATCTATTCTAAACAAAAGTGAGAATACCTATATGGACCTGGCACTTCACTACAGAAAAATGTAAAAATGGAAGTAAAAGGGTTGACACCTTTGTGGAAATAATTGTTATGTTTAATAGGTAACTTTTATCTTCACTGATTGCTATAACTGTTTTGGGTTTAGATGAATTTTTAAAGTGATAATGTCTCTTTAATAAGGTCAGTTCTGCAAAATAGTTGTCTGCCTTATTTGAACCTGGAGAACTCAATCTGCTTTCTTTCATTATCTGGCATTTACCCAGCTGCTATTTTAACACTTTCATTTCTTCTGGGGAACGTTAAGTTTTTATGCTGTTACCTTTTTACAACCCAGTGCCGATAATTGCACTGCCTTTCGTCAACAGCTCCAGCTTCCCGGGAGACTGACAGAGGGATTTTCAAAGCATCAAATGCCAAGTCCACTCATCTATTGGCCCATGCTGTGCTTACGTAGCTGGTGCAGCCATAGGTGTACCAGCATAAAGCTTATTTTTCTTGCTGAGTTATAAAAGCTGTGTTGTCACAGGCTGTTGAGGGCTGTGTGTTGCAGTGTGTGAGTTCATATGGATAGCAATATAGCGTAAGTGATGAACATTATCCTCCTAGCTGAGTGCTCCAGGTAGGATCTAGCCTTTTCCACCTTCTGTTTCTCCACTCAAAATCTCTTCTGAAAATGACTGGGAAAGGCCACCAGCTCAGGTCTTTAGTGCTGTCTTTCCACTTGTTTTCTTGTTATTCACAGGGAGCAAGGCAGGGAAATTCAGTCAGATTCCACACTTGTAAAAGACTATATACAATGTGCTCACCATTTGTCTTTGTGTTGCAGACAAACTGTGACATAAATTTAATTTTAATCTCATTAGTATATTTAATGAGAACTGGTAATGCCCACGTCTCTATTTGAGCAGTCTCTGCTTGTTGGTATATAAAACCACTAGTTATTTTTCTCATCTCATCTGTATGCAGAAGCTTGAGAATCACATTGACTGAAAGCAATTTGTTTTCTCCAAGGTTCAGAGATTCCTCTGGAGAGCAGAAGACAGACTTTTGGTTATATATGCAGGGAAGTAAATGTTGAGAAAGTCAACTTCTTTGGAGCATCTTCTTCAATTATGGCAATGAGAGAAGCTATCTCAGAAAAGAGGCTGTGTATTTTCAACCACTTCTGTTTGAAAAAAGATAATTGAAGAAGATAAATTAAAACGTGGACGTGGCAGGTATCATTCCAAGCCAAAATAGCACTCAGAATATGAAGGCAGAACTCCGTAAATTTGAGCATTGCTGTTAGAATTTAGTCGTCCTTGATACTGTATATTTGAGAATGACAGCGGGTTACAATATGTGAATGGTTTTATAGTTACTCAGCTGAGCAAAAATTTCCCTATGCAGTGTCAGAGGAAGTAAAATGTTTCTTTCAGGAGTAGCAATTGAAAGGCCATTATAAAATACCTTGAGTGGATAGATGTGCAATGTCTGTACTAACTGGGATAAATGTATAATTGTTTGTCATAATTTTCCAATATATTGTTCTGCTTATGGCTTGACCATCACTAGTAATTAAATCTTGTCATGTCTGCCAGCAGATTTTTATTCATTTGCTGTTGATTGCTAGTAATTCATCACTCTAAAATTACCATCTTGGTCGTTGCTTTATCCTTTCCTAAACCTCCCTTTTTTTTCCAGGAGACTAAATATGTTAGAGGTCGTGATATTCTCTGATGGTTCAAACCCACGTGAATCCCCACTTTTTTTTTTTTTCCTAATTTGTTTTCTCTCTAGTTGTATGGTTAGATGATGGTTTAAAGAACACTGAGTAGCTTTGTGGCTACCTGAAATGCTGGTGGCCAAGCTTGTCTTGGTGGAGTACTGCACATTGTTTTTCTGCACACAGTTTTCAAAAAAACCCTGTAATATGCCATGTTTAAAAAAAAAAAATCAAATGAAACCCAAACAAACCAGGATTACTACAGAATCTGTCAGTATAACTTATGCGGCTTATAAAGAGACGTAAGCCTTTGAACAAGTTCTAGAATAATGCAACACTTTATTTTCATTGGAGAGAAGAGGAAAAGCCACGTCTAACCAATTTGATTGATGTGTTAAGATTCACAATTGTTTACCAACTTTTCACCTTATTTGTGTAACAAACCAGCAGGCTCTTAACATGATTGTCTTTTTGAAGGGATATAGTACTTTTTGAAGAATATGTTCTTGGTTGCACACATAGTGAAGCAAATGAAGTGCTGGGTTCCATGGACTGGTTTCGGTCCCATGTGTGGGTTTCAGACACAGAGCTGGAATTGTGTGGTTTTCCTTGTGTGAGAAGAATGGCTCTGTGCAGCAGCCAGGGAAGTCTGTAGTGTTCTAGAAACTCTGTGTGTTCCCAGTTGAAGAAAATAATCCTTGTGGAGGTGTTTGGTTTTGGTGGTTTTTTTTTGTTTTTTTTTTTTTTTATGAGGTCTACTAGACAAATATATAAATGTAGGTTTACTTTGCAATCTCATTCTAACTTCTGAACATAGTCCCACTTGTGTCAGTGCTAAGAATCTGCTTGTAGCATTGGGTCTTTATCTTCAGTGTCTGAAAGCCCAAACAGTCATTCTGTCTCATCTCTGCTCAACATCCTCAGAAAGCCCCTGGGATGAATTGATTCCCTACAGATCAGCTCCTACCTTACCCTCCAGAGTCTCTGTCTTTTTGCATGAAGATGTGACAATTTGTCACATGTACTGGGATCCAAAAACCTAAAAAGGGCTTTTTTGTCAACTCCTTTCATCCAGCTTCAGTTTTCTGTCACGAGAGAGTTAAACAGCAAGCCTGTGCGAATCCCAGTGGTGGATGAATAAAGATCCAGGAACCGAGGCCTTGATCCACTTCATTTCACTTGTAAATAGAACAACCAGTGAAAAATTATACCAGCAGAGGAATAAGGGAGTTTGCAGCCAGCTGTTGAATATGCAACAAGGTCCTTCATGGAAATTCACTCCCAAATAGCAGTGCAGGGATGGAAATGGGATTTTTGAGCTGTCTCCTCCAAAGCAGGCACAGAAAAGCTGTGGGTTCAGCAGATTTCTTATGGGGCTTTGATGCAAAGCAGGCAACTGTAACACTAATGGTGAATGAGCTGACAAAGATCTTTAAATGCATTTTGTATGTTGCTGTTAGAAGTAAAGTAATTTCTTATAGCAAGCCCAGAGTGTGGAAGGAATACAATGAGGTGATGAAATTACTTTATTCTGAGAGTAACTATATTGCTGCCTTTGTGTCTGTGTTTGAGAGGTTTTCTTCCTAATTGAAGTCTATAAGGAGAGCACTTCATTTGGAAATAATATTTGCCAAGGACATGTGATAAGAAAATTGTGATACGAAAAACTATAAATTTTGGGGGAAAATATACCCTGCAAAAATGACTGGACATCTTTCTGGGTCCTCCAATTTTTATGCATATGAATAGTTCCTTAAATATGATACTATTTACATAAATAAAGATGTCAGGGTTTGGTTAATACAACCTCTGCACACAGTGATTCAGTATCACTCTAGAGAGTAATTCAGTGTGGCAGAAAATCCTGCTGGCATGTTCTGGCTGTCAAAGCACGCTCTGGGCACAGGGTATGTGCTGCAATTTGTTTTGCTTTATTTTTGCCATCTAAATGTCATGGTGTCTAATCGAAGCTAAATGTCATGGCTTTCCTCATAACTGAGAGACAGGTACAGGCACTACCCTAGGATGGCTTCTCCTTCCCTTGGACTTTTTTGCTATGTATGGCTTCTGCAAGGCAGAGGTGCATTTTCATTGTGCATCTCAAAACCTCTTTGCAGAAAAGATACTAAGTTCCAGACATCATGGTTAGGAGAGAGAACAACTATGTTTTATTAGACTAACAAATATATTTAGGCAAAGCAGAGGAGCTTTACGGCTATTAAGTCATTTTTCAAACAAAACCAGAACTTTTCAGCTCTTGGCTGCAATTGCTGTGGGAACAATTTCAAAGAAATAGGGTATTAGAACTGGTCAATGTTTATAATGAAAGAATGTCTTTAATTTAAAAGCAAAACTTGTTTAGCACATATTAAACAAAACAAAATAAAAACATTTGCGCTGGTTTGTTTCCACTTCCTTTTTTTCCTCTTTTGCTCAATTATATGTTTTAAATAACTGAATACCTTTTTCCCTTTTCCTTGAATTTATTTAAATAGGCTTTTTTTTTTTTTTTTTTTTTTTTTTTTTTTTTTTGAGACACAAATTATCA
>VZTE01005128.1:157434-220520 GCA_013397775.1 Eulacestoma nigropectus | reverse complement strand
TGCGGGCTGCGGATGGAAACTGGGTGTGGGCTGCGGATGGAAGCTGGGTGCGGGCTGCGGATGGAAACTGGGTGTGGGCTGCGGATGGAGGCTGGGCGTAAGCGGCAGATGGAAACTGGGTGCAGGCTGCAGATGGAGGCTGGGTGCGGGTGGCAGATGGAGGCTGGGTGTGGGTGGCAGATGGAGGCTGGGTGCAGGCAGCGGCTGCGGAACACGAGATCCCCACGGCGACCAGCCAGTTCCTGGAATTGGCACAGCAGGGCAAAGCAGGCACGAGCAGGGAAACAGGACCACAGGGAAGAGGGCGCGAAGGCAAGAGCAGAAGGGGCCAAGCTGACCCCCCACCCAGCGACCCAAAGCAAAAGACAAAAGAAAAAAGACCTTGTGGTGTTACGGCTAGCTGCTTTTATGTGCTCCCAGACTCCTCCCCCAACTCCGCCTCACGGGCCCGTTTTTGGCGGGCATTCTTCTCGGGCATCCAGGCACTTGCCTTAGCAGGGGAGGGAGGAGCTGCTCGCAGTCCAATCATGGAAGTTTTCTCTGCCCTGATTGGCTGCCAGGTGAAGCCTCTCTGGGGACAGGGCAACACAGTTTTTTATAGGAATTTTCTTCACCTCATTTGTGACAGTTGTTAAGGCATATATATTGGTGCCTCTCACAGCTACATGCTTTAATGCCCTTAAAAAGACTGACAAATAAATGTATTTTTCATTCAATATAGTTCCTCTGTAGAGGCAAAGGGAAAGAGGAAAAATGGCATTGTTAAATTTAATTTCCTTTTGGCTTTCACTTTTCAAACACTTTAAGAGTTTTCTTCTCCTTTATATCTTTAAGAGAGGGTTAAAAAGATTTACTGGAGGCTGTTGCTATGGTGCTCATATCAAGGTGTCTGCTTTCATTCCTCTGAACCTTGGTTAGTACTTGTACATGTTTACAGCTTTGTCTATCTGGCTCTATATGCGCTATCAAAACTAACACAGTGCACCCCAGCTGGTAGAGAACGTGTGTTTGGTTTTGCCTGGAGAAGATGCAGAATAGATGCTATGTGAAAGAAAGGTCTGCAGGCCTTTTTATAACACTTCTCAAGTGTTTTTGTAAACTCAGAATATGCATGTGCAGAGCGACACAAGAGAAGCTGTACTCGGCAATGTTTGCAAATCAGGGGACAAATTAGTTAGGTTATTTTACTAATTAATTTATTTTAACAGCATTTTGAAACATTACAACTGAAGTCATGGCATAACTTGGATACCTTTTCCAAGCACACCATCGGGCTAGGGCTCAAATTAGCATTACTGAACTGCAGTGGAATTAAAAGGTGCTATTTTTTTTATAGGATGTGTTGAACTACACTGATACGTGAGTGAACATCACTGTACAGCTGATAGCTGTACATCTTTTCCTTTGTAGTTCTCTGCTATTCCTCCATTTGTGAACTGATGGCAGTGTTGTTTGTTTAGATAGTACCATCAGTGGATTTAGGTTGTATATTTGTTATCCTCTCTCCTGAGGTAAATCTGATACCTGAAGAAATACAACTTAAGCGGGGTTGTGTGATGTGTGCACTTGTTCTGATGTGACCTGACAGCATTTTTGTCTGTGACGTGGATATTTCCATCACTAGATAATCATGCTTGTTCTAAAATGCAGGCTGTTTGCTATTGATTACTTTCTAAAATTTGTCCTTATTTCAAAGGAGGGGATGGCTTCATAAATGGGGGCTTCTGTATTAGAGGAGAAAGAGCAGAACGTCAGTGGGAATGAAGGTCTCTTGGCCTTGGTGGTGCAGCCTGAGCAGATCACCATGAATGCTCTCCTTAGAGCCAGGGTGGGTTTAGGTCTTGGCAACAAGGAAGTGTGTGTCTGTCCTGGAAAGTTTATTCGGAAATGCCTTAAGAAGGGCTTTGACTGGTCCATCTGAAAGTCTTTTGAAGTTGGTATTGTGTCCCCAGTGACACCATGTGTTAATGCTAAGGCAAAACCAAGAACTGGGCAAGCAGGTCTCATCCTTTCCCAGTTTGCAGCTAGTTTAACTCTCTGACAATGTGATGTGTTTTCTGTGCTTTCAGTGGGTTTCTCTTTCATCTCTTTCTCCACCCTTGTACCCATGTAATGTTGACACTTACAGCACCCTTTGGCAATGAGATCCACAGGTGTATTTCTTAAGTAGAACAAAATTTTGTTTGTTTTATATAAACAGGGATTTACATAGGACATAAATAAGTGTGCCAAGTTGCTTCAAAGTGAGTCTTTTCTGCAGTCTGTCCGTCTTTGTCTCCTGCCCTGGCCAGAAGTGCCCTCTTGGAGCTACATTCCTCCTCAGCACACATGGGTGCCAAAGGAAAGGTCTGAGTATGAATCTGAGCACGGCATGACATCACTCAGAGTTTATACATTTACTCTTGCCTATCCGCTTTCTAAGCCGCCTGTGTTTACTATGCTTACTGTACAACAGTTCTACAGTTGAAGAGAAAAGCAAAAATTTCCTATTTTTAGAATAAATAATATGAAAATGTCACTTTGAAAAACACCTCCTCACAGTCTGGTGACTGACAGTACAAGTTTTATCTTGCTATAGTTTGTTTTTCTATGGTGCTTATCACCACAGTGTCTAAACCACTCACAATGCATCATCACAGCTGCTTTCTAGGGAAGGATCATTTTTCTTGTATGGAGGGAGAGCTGAGACATTCGAAGTCTGGTTTAGCACCCGAGAAGGCTGATGACAAACCTGTTTGCTAAAGGTCAAACCAGGAGTCTGGCAGAGCCGAGAACAGAATAACAGCTCAGTAGTTTAACCTCTGGACCATTTTTCTCCCTCTTTTTCAAGATCTTCATAGGTTTTTTTGGGTGTTCTCCCTTGTCAGAATTCACTCATACACCTACATCTCTAAGACAATGTATTATTAAAATATTTTGGCACTTGGCATGTATGTTCTGCATAATATTTGCAATCAGTTAGAAAGTGCAGTTTCCGTAATGAGAGATCAGTGGGTGAAGGAGCAGTGATTCACTTTCTGTGGGAATTGAAAGCATTGGTAATACCAGACTGTTATTTTCTTTTCTTGAAGTAGATCTGTTAGGGTAAGCTGCTCTATTTTGCTACTGCTTATATATCCTAAGTTTGTTACAGGTTTTCTCCATTGATAAATAATCCTCTAATCATTTGTTTTCTGTGACAACAACCCATGTAAAACTGAGATTTATATGTGACCAAGAAATGTCATACAGTAGTTGTTCTCTCATTTTAACTCTTATTTTGGATGAGGCTTTTAGCAGCCTCCTGATCTAGCTAAAGATGTCCTTGCTCATTGCAGGGGTCTTGGGCGGATGAACTTAAAAGGTGTCTTCCAACCTGAACTATTCCATGGTTCCATGATTTTGCTTTTGCATACACCAGAGAAAGGTATATTTTCAAAGTTCTTATTGTGGCTTATTGTCTCTGCAGGGTAATCAATTTATTTTTTCTAGGATACTGAATGAGATGTCATTTTTAAAGCGTTGTGATATTCCACCCAAATATCCCATGAGACAACTGTGAACTTATTTATTTTATCCCTTTTTTTTCCTGATTCAATTGAATAATCCATTACTGTATTTCTATCCAGTGATAAAAATTTTAGCAGGAGTCGTATTTCTGAATTCCTTTTAAAAACTGGATGCAGTTTCAGAGAAGCACAAACAATGCAGGATATGAGCAAGAATGATGGATTCTCAGATAATTTTTGCTGAAACACTCATAAGAAATACTCAGAACTTGCTAGGAATATGAGCAATCATGGACAGAGAGATCCTAACTCTCAGCAGAGCAGTTATTGCTGTTAAATGGCACTGTGGGTTTAGATGATACAGCCCATATATTTTCAAATGAGTGCAAGAGTAGGACAGAACTAATTTAACCCAAACTACATTTAGGGCAGTTTGTTGTGCTTAAATCTAGGCAGAGTGAATCCTGAACAAAAATGGTCCTAATGAAACAAAATCAGTGCTTACCAAGAATTACTGCCTTCTGAAATGTGATAGACCACAGACGTTGCCTGAAATGTAACAGTGAAACAAAGAGCCTGATTCCAGATTTCCTAATGACATTGGGAGGTTTTTCATCCAATTCAGAAAATTTGGGCTCTGGTCTTTTTGAAGCACATTTTGTCAGCCAGTCTGAAGTGCCTGGCACAGATGATTGTTCTGAGTGCTACCACAGTTCCTGGAGAGATGCAGGCCCCTGCGTTTATTTAACTCAGCCACAGCAACTGCCAACAACTGAAATACAATGTTTTTCTGTCTTTCTTGATCTCACAGTAAATTAGCTGAATTCTTTGGCCATTAAATCATGCAAGCCACTACAGATATTTACTGTTAAACTAAAAAATTGTTCACTAATCAATCAGTTGCATAAAAACCTCAAACAGAGCAAATAAGTTATTCAGCTGAAGCTATTACAAAATCTATTACAGCAGGAAATTAATTTCAGTTCTTCAATTAATTTAAGTGACTAATTCAATTAGTTTAGGTTTATTTTAAAACCTTGATCTGAGGACTGAATCTCCAGCTCCATATATTTTATTTCTGTCATTCTTTACTTCTTCTAGGTCCCCAAATTCCAAACTTGTCTTAGTGGTAATTTCATTTAGCTTTGACACAGACTACTCAGTGTAAGTCTTGCTTCTGTCTTTTTTCTGTTTATCCCATATAGGCTTAAGTTCCTGGGCCAAAGAATCAAGATTTTTTTCTGATTTGCTATGTAACTAAAGTGAATTTTTTCTTTCTTTTGTTCTCAGGTCCCCATAAAACAAGTCATGGCTGAAACAGTGTCATTTAACAGCATTTGGAGGATCAAATAGGAACAGTGACAAACTTCCAGATGAATATGCCCCTAAAGAAAAATGTTGGCATCCTAAATTTTCCCATCTTAGCACTTAATATTTTGATAATAGGAACTGTGTTCTCTTGTTAGGCCAGCTTGGGCTGAGGCTGCATTCACCTAAGCAAGGTCAGCAGTGCAGCAGATCTGGGGGGCATCTCTAGAGGAGCCTACATAATACAGAGCACAATACAAAAACCAAGACTGGGAGATAAGAAATTTCTAACCTTCCTTTTATTACATTCTAGGAGGGTTTTTTGCAGTTAAAAAAAGAAGTGCATCTTAAGTTCTTGGCGGACTGCTGAGCTGCTCCCATGCACACTCTGTATAAATTGTTTAGCTGATGACTCAGACTAATACCAGACCTTTTCCCCACGTTTGTTGTAGGGTTTTGTGTAACACAGCCCCTGAAATTGTGTTACAGCACCAGCTATTACTGTCATCAGCTAGCTGAGAAGGAGCCTGAAGGAGTGAAATGCAGAAAATGAGCCTATTTTTTCAGAAGGGTAGGTGCTTATGGAACCTGTGGACCATTGTTAAGCAACCGAGCAGTTAAATCTCAGCATGCTAAATATGTAAAATGATTATAAAAGAGTTGGAGTTTTGTAACTATTGACATTATATAGTGAAATAAGTTAGGAAAAATTTCTAACCATAGTTTACATCCTATGGGATATTCTTCTACTTCAATAACTTTTTGTTTTCAATTTTGCAACTCTCTGCAAAAAAAAAGTTTAAAGTTGCCTAGGTTTGATTTTCCTTGTTCCCAAAAGGCAAAACCCAAGGTTTTTTCTTTGCTAAAAAGAATTAGTAATTATGAAAATTATTTTTTAAAAAGTATAAATGAACTTTTTTCTGAGAAATTTTGATTTCTAAATCTGCCAGTATTCTATGAATTTTCTGAGCAATAACATACTTGGAATTTCCTCTAAAATGCAGAGATTTAATTCAGAACCATTGTATCTGCATTAGGCTGCTGCACATTCTGTAGCTGATTTTCACTCTCACCTGTTCATCTCTATTTATAGTGGAAAAAAAATGTGAATTTTATTGCTAGGAAATAAAATATTAATACAGAATTAATTCCAGCAAAGATGAATATTGTTCAAATATGGCACATTTATTTAAATTTTAAGAACAATTTTGATAACTAGACATCTGCTATTCCAATAAGTCTTTATAGAAGATGCAATAAAGAATATAACGACATTCTCTGATAGAATCCACTCCCAGGACAAACTAGCCCAGTGATGACATTGTCTCTTGGTTCTGCTTGGGTTTCATGCTCAATATAACCTGACTCATCAGAATTCTTGCTGTCTACCACGTAACTCTTATGGAACATAAATAAAGTGTGTTATCTGGATACAAGATTCCTATAGGAAACATGTTATAATTGATAAAATTAAAGTCTCTATCACATAGGAAATGGGCAATTTCAAATTGCCTGCAACTGAATTTCAAAAGTGGTGTTTAAACCAGGTTTTCACAGTGTGAAAGGAAGGAAAGGAGAGACCGCTATAGACTCTCTGTGTAAGTTACCTGTTTCACTTTGACAACCAATAGCTGGACCTGAAGCAACAAAGGGCTTTGTACTCCTGAGTTCTGACAGGGCTCTGGCTTCTTATGTGTCAGATCTCCAGGGGAGCCTTCTATCCTTACCTGTTCCCAATTTCCAGTAGGCACTGTAGATCACTCTCTCCTAGGGAATACTGTAACTATCCCACAGCTCTTAAACTTCAGGGAGGAGGTTACTAGGACAGAACACAGTTTCTACAGTAGGGACAGTAAAATCCTGGTTCCATGGGAATCAGTGGTAAAACTTTTATGGATTTCAGAAGGATTACAATTTTCTCTACATCTTTATGTTACCTTCTTTTGATATAAATACCAAAAGATCTTCAATGACAGCTGAATTTTAATTCCATCTAAAGATAGCAGTTCCAGCAGAAGGTATTAGGTTCCTGTTGACCCTAATAAGCTAGAAGAAAAAGTCAACAATAACACAGCTGTGTTGTTTGGAAGGAAGGCACATAACAAAAATGATAACATGAAAAGGATAGGATTTTAAAAGGAAGAATCAAAAATAGTAAACACAATGTCTTGACATTAACAGTACAGGAGAATAAAATAATTTTTGTCATTGCTTTCAGCTTCCATTTATGCACTTTAAAAGAAAGCCAAAGACTAGAAATACTATCTGATCTAGGCAAGTCTGAAAGACTTTAGAGTACGTGGAAGGACTTAAGAGTTGTGTCCATGTGCACTAAAAACCTACATATCTGAGAGTTCAGTACTCCATCTATTTCCTTTGCTGAGATTAGCAGGCATCTGTGATTCAGATAAAACATTCTATGCTATCTTAAATTATGACCCCAGAAAAATATTAAAAACAGAAAACTACTTCTCAATCATTAACCTTTTCCAAGGAGCTTAAAAATTTCTTTGTAGCTGAATTTCCAAGTGACACTGTAATTGAACACAGGACAAGAATGAATTCTTGGAAACTCAGAAAATTAGAACAATTAATTATCAGGCACACAGGTAAGAAAGTGTTATTGATACTGGCTTACAGTGACAGCGTAATGTCAGAATAAAACATTAGTGATCAGACCCAAGATGCCTGGCTTTGCAGTCATTCCCTCCTATTCCCTGCTGTGTAGGGAAGCAGGGACTGAGGAATGACTCTTCCTCCACACAAGCAGCATGTGTGCTGGTGGGGACCAGCATCAGCTCACCTGGGAGAGGAGGAGCTCGGAAGCCCTGGATCTCTTCTGGGCTTTGGTTGCCTTGCCCTCCTGGACTGCAAGTCCCTACATTGTTTTTTGGGGTTTTTTTATGAAGTGTCAGCTCATTTTTTTTATTTCAAGCCATACCCCGAGAAAAGACACATCTTATTTTTGTTAAGTACCATTCACTTGGTAAGTTCAACATACCCCTTAAGCTCAGGCACACACATTCTCTGCTCACCTGATACACACCTGCTCACCAGGCACACACCAGACCCCTTGAACAGGTAAAATCGGAGTACATCTCTCATCTCATCAGGGTTGTTGTGTGCAAAAGGAATTGATGATTTCTGAAGCTATAGGTGAAGGGCTTGGCTTTAATCGTATCCTCAGCTTTTCCTTATTGTTTGCCTTCTAAGCATTTATGTGCAGGATCTGCTGCACCTGCTAGATATCCGTGTTTGTGGGCTTGCTGCTGGGGCTCCTGTTACAAGTGACCATATTGTCTTCAGGAACAAGCATCTTCCATGCTTGCTTCTGAATTCCAAATGAGACATTAAAATGATCTGGTCATGCTATTGAACCTTCAATGTCCACTGGGACACTGGCAGCGCCCAGGAATGTTTCCTCCTTGTGGGTTACTTTCCATATGCATGTCTCGCCTTTGATAAAACTGCATAATAAAGCAAGATGAAAAGGTGGAATATCTTTTCAGAAATGGAATCAGAATTAGAGAGGGACAGGTGCTGAATACTTGTATAAAATACAGGACTGTAAGAAGCTAATCTTAACATGGATATACTTTAAAGACTATCAATACTTACACATTAAACCTTATGAAATCAGCTTGAAGGAAGATTAGAAAATTGAGATTTCTTTCACTTCCCTTCCTGCTGAACCCAGACATCGATTAGAAGAGTATGAGAATGAAAAATCCTGTACTCCTGCTTTACTTACGGTCTGATGGCATCAGCCAGCACAGTGCTCGTTTCCTTTTACATCAAAGCTGGGTGCCTTATCCCTTCTGCAAGCTCCTGCGCAGCCACTTCTCCCTGTGCAGAGGCACAGCAACAGCCTATCCCTGTAGTGAAGTGGCTGCTGATTACTCAGGGGAAAATTGCTCCAAATCACTGTCTATCAACTGCTCATTTTCACAAGACACAGGACTCTCGCACCTTATTGTGCAGAAGGTCTGTGGGATTTTGCAAGTGTAGTTTTGTTGTCACATCTGCTGCCTTGGGAGGGACACAGGGCTCTGCTTTTGCTTGCTATTTCCCTTTCCCATCAATGTATGTTAATGGAATGAAATCTTGTTCTGTTGCAGAGTACCAAAGTCCCATGGCATTTGCAGTCTGGGAATTGCGGGTTTTTACAATTGGTTTCCGTTGGGTTTTTTGAGACCAAATGCTAACTATTGAAATAATACATGATCCTAAACAAATAAAGGAAAAACTAGGAACATCCAGTCTTGACAGAAAATGGAATCAAAGATGAGCAAGCCTCATTTCTTTTCTGCTTTTTATATTCAAAACTAATGTGTACTCATGACATTTCTGAAGTACGTGAGTACTTCAGAGAACTTCACCTAAGCAGTGAGTACCTTCAACAGGCTCTGATTGCCTCAGGACCCCATGAATTTGTGTTGCTCATTCAGGGTATGTAGCACTGGGATGAAAGTAGGCAAGAGCAAGTGTTTCTGCCACGCAGATAAGACCTTTCCTTTTAAAACCTTTCTTCCAAACTGAAGATGGTTCTTCCCTTTCAACAACTCCATGATCAGGGACCTCACATAAAGCGGGGAGTTTGTTTGGTGCTCTCCTCTGCCTGAGGACTGTCTAATCCAGTCTGTGGGAAAGGCCATTAAGCATGGACAGAGGGAAGTTTTTGCTATGGATGCGTTTGACAGGACCCTCGCTGAAGCCCCACCACTGATAAGCAAATGAGAAGAGAGGATGTTGACATTGGAAAGGGACTTAACCACATCCTGCTTCTGTCTAAATCCTACTGAGGTTCCAAAATTCTTTGTTGCTATAAATCTGGGATGCTGCTTTTCTCATTACTTGGATAATAGAAACACTGGCCATAATTGCTGGCCATTAAACAATCCCCTGTAAAAGAGATAAAACCTTTCTGGAAAATACTGTTTGTCTTAAAAGGAAAGAAAATCAGAAGTTTTCCACTGAGTCTGCTAAAGTGCCTCTGGACTTTCAACCTGTTTTTGTGGGCTCTTGTGCTGATCCTCCTTTTCCTGGCTCTCTCGATCTTTTCCCTGTTTTTCCATAACCATATCATAATGATATTTTTGTGTGTAAATAACTAAATCTGTCAAGAAATCAGAAAAACAAGATTGCATTTTTGGTTTGAGCTGGTAGAATTTTTTCAAGAGAACATATTTTTTCAGATTATGAAGATTTGCAGAAATCCGCATTTTCCAAGGGAATATCTTGGTTTCCATTAAATGCAGAGAGGAGCCTTTCCTACCAGCCTGTTCCCCACCTCCCTGAGTCCTGGCAGTTCATTTGTGTCAGCTTTCCTGCTCTGCAGTTTTGGAACCACCAAAAGCCCATGCTGTGAGAGTGCTTTGATTGTTTCAAGGCCTTCTGGTCCTGAAATAATGCTTTTGGAAAATATTTTCATGGGAGCTGGTGAGCTCTAATCATACAGGACTTCATTTGCACTCATGTTTCCTCAGCAAGTCTGAAAGAGCTGGCTCTTTTGCACAGTGATTGTGCAAAAGAGTGGTTGTGTTTTCTCTATTTCCCTCTGTTTCTCCATGGGAAACTACAGAGGGGTGAGATGTGCTTTGCTGGAAGGTTCACATCATTTTTTAACACCATGGACAGTAGAAAATGAAGTCTCTGCAGGTGAATGTGATCCACTGGGCAGCAAGTCTTCCATCCATTGCACAAGAATTTATTCTGGCCTGACAGATCCACTTTCACCCCAAACCCCTCCAGGCTGTTGCTTGTTGTGCTTTTCCTCCCCTTACTTACCCATCCCTGGACTCTTTCATCTGTGCTGCCTCTTCCTGGCCAAGCTCTGCCAGCAGTCCCAGGCTCCACATCTCTTAGTGTGTCTCAGCCTTAACCTCCAGCCCAATCTCCTTGTGTGATCTCAGACTGTAGCCTCTTTCCTTGCTTTTCTCTTCCTCTTTTCCCAGACTCAGCTTTTCAGCCCAGGTATTTTCCGTTCTGCTTCAACATCACCACCACCTTTGCTCCTCCTCCAGGTACTCCTCCAGCTCTCTCAGTTCACAAACACATCACAGCAGCATTGGGTGAATCACATACCAAAGAAGGTTTTGATACAATTTTGGGTTTGGGTTTCTTAGGGTTTTACTGAATTTGATGCAAAGTGCCAGTGGGAGAGGATCAAGCAGGATCTGTGACCTGTGTCATTCTGCCCAGGTAGCTTGTGGTAGCTTTTTTTAATAGGGTACAAAACGTGTCACAGGAATAGGATAAACTGGGATCCTGAGAGCTGCTTGTGGATGAGGCTGTAGAGCACTTGGCCTGGATTTTACCCAAATCTTTAGACAGTGTAAACTTGGGGTTGTGCTCTGGCGCCATGTGTGTTGGACTGTGCCTTTGCAAAAAAAGCCCAAACTGTGCTGTGATGATTTCTTTGCATCAGTTTGCAGTTTGGGTTAGCAGGTGAAAAAGGTGTTAGAGTGAAGGCAGATGCCTTAAAGGGAAGTATAGCAAAATACAGTTCTCTATCTTCCTTCTCAGTAAGGGGTGAGTGGAAAAAGCTATATCTCTTGAAAATAAATCAACTCGAGCCATATACCAGACTTGGACAGAATATCAATCACTGAGTGGTTAAAACATGAAAAGGCAAGAAACCAAAACTATTTCCAGTATAAGTGATGTTTTTCTATGCCTTTGTTCATGTTTAGTTTGTCTATACATTTTTCATGCTTGGTAGAAAGTAAAAGACTTGAATTTTTCGTTGCTGGCCATCTTTCCTTCAGATGGACTATGGTGTCACGATCCGCTGATACTAGCGGGGGTCGTGATGGTTCATTACCTTGATCTCAGAGTGCAAAAGAAACAGAAATGGGGAAAGTTTTTTACTTCAATCAAAACAATGCACCTTTATTGAGTGCCAACAGCATGATTGTGGGATAGAAGAGAGGGAGAGATATGGGGAAATAAAGGATAGAGAGAAAGGAGGGGGTGGTTAATAGCTACCAACGGCGAGCCGCGATCCTCGTGGTCCATCTTCTTTCCGTGGGGAGATCTAGAGGTTCCGGGAGAAGATCTCGAAATGGGGTCTCTTCAGAAAGTCCTTTTATAGTCTTTCTAGGGGAGCAAAACCCATTGTTTTCAAAGAGGAGGGCAGCTAGCCAAGGAGGTAGGGGAGTAAAACCCATTGTTTTAGGGTACTGGTGCAGGGTCTGGGCACGGAATATTCCTTCTCGCTCCAGTGCAGTCCTTCCCGCCTGGGCAGCAAGGAACAGCACCAGAGCAACCTGTTCAGTTGGTACTTGGTAGACCTCCCACCTCGGACTGGCTAGGGCTCCTGTGCCCTCCCCCTCTTTGGGGTTTTTAGGGTCTTTCAGTCTTTGTCCTCATCGATGATCGTGAGACAGATGAGGGATCCACAGACCGTCTCTTACATCTGGGAAGGGACTCTTCACTTTTCTAGCGGACACTAATGGCTATTTAACAAGGTTAATATCAGTCAGGATAATTACCATCAACATGTCAGAAGAAAAAAATTTGATAGATTTCCTTTCAGCAGCTTTTACCTTTTACCTTGAAAGTAGAAGAAAATGCTTCAGCTGACACTTGCTTTTATGTTGCCACTTTGATCTTCCAATGGAAATGGATCTATAATAGCACTGGTGACTTCCCTTGCTTCCTTTACATTGGAGAGACCTTTTCAGTAACATGATTTCTTGATAAAAGAAAAAGGATATAGTGCTCCTTATTCTGGGTCACTGCACATTCCTCTCTTTCCTCTAAATTTTGTGGATGGGCTACCTAACAGGCTGGCTGAATGTTGTTCACTTGCCAATTTGTTTTTGCAGCAAATGGAATGAGTTTTCTTAGCCTTATGCACCCTATCTTCCCTCTGATACACACTTCTGTTCTTTTGGCAAAACAAAATTCTGCATGAGTGTTAATGAAGGCTCTTGCCAGTTGCATTTTGTGTATAAAAACCTATTTTCAAACTCACTCCATCCACTATGCCATATTCTTCATCCAACAAATGGGATCACTCAATGTAGTTGTGTTTTGAATAATATAAATTCAAAATCAAGCCTCATTTCAGGATATAGATGTTTTAAATGTGCCTTCATAAAATGCTTGGACTTACGTAAAAAAAATGTTTGTCATCTAAGAAAATGTTTGTCATCTAGTAAGAGACAAAACCAAAAACATATCGACATTAGGATTTGTTGAAGCAAATAATTTTCTTCTAACTGATGTGGGAAAAAAAGCCTGAAATACATCAAAGCTACCACTGAAATAGAACTCATTCTCATTTTAAAAAGATGGAACTGAGAAGCGTTCCAGTCTCTCAGGATTCTGAGTTACAGTTTGAACACTTTCATATGAATACTGATTAGAGAGCAGTAACTTTTTGTCCTGTAGTTGATCTTGAGAGCAAGTAATATAGGTGTGGTACTTGAACAGAATGTATTTAGAGATTTTTTCCTTAATTTTATGTCGAGGGTACAGCATGCATTAATGCTCTTCTTTAAGTCCTCTGTGTAAGGACATTGTGATTTCTTTCATAGCATTTGCCCCCCTGAATTGAAGATTTGTAAAATAATCTGAGATTCCTCAGAGACTGGGGAAAAGAAAAAAGAGAAAAAAAAAGACGTTTCTTTCTACTGTGTGGCCATTCCCCTAGAAGAACATATTTTAAGTTCCCTGGCCTTTGGAAAGTTTCAAACTAAAGTTTTCAATTTTCTGGATTAATTTTCTCAGTGTTAAGCTGTTATGGCAATTGCTGGTCTGGGAGTTTGCTATCACTAGGACAGCTGTAGAGCTGAGCCAGATGGAGACCTCATGACCTCAAAAAGGTAGGACTTTTAGACATATCCCAGTACCTAGGACTTTTGCTACTGGTGAGCTCTGTATGTCTGACACAGTTGCTTGGGTCCTGCAGGGCTGTGAGGTCTCCCTGTGAAGTAAAATTAAAGAGCAGGCTCTAAGCACGGGGTCCTGTATTCTCCTGGGCTCTGTGGTCCAGGCATCTAAATTCATGGCACGTGAATATTTTGGCCCTCATTAGAGGTACCCCGTAATTCTGCATCCAGAAGATCCAGAAGGACCCAGCTAAGCCTGTTTCTAGGAAGAACTGCCAAAGATGATCTTACACCCTCACAGCAGAAATGGCATCCAGTATGGTTAAAGAAGACCTTTCTTTGAAGTCCAAAGAATTACTGTCATTAAATATAATAAAAAAGTTATTTTACTTGAAGATAAGACATGATGGGAAGCAGAGATGCTCAGTTCAGAGTTAAGTGGAAACTGTGAAGAGGAAGAGGGACTTTAACACGGGTATTAAAAGGGGGCAAAAATGGAGAGGTGCAGAAGGGAAGTTTAAAAAATTTCAGCGAATTAGTGTCTGATGTAAACAGACAGAAGTTTATCTGATAGCATGAGAGAAAGCTCATCATGTGCAAGCTTGTTACAAAAAACCCTTTTGCTATTAATACAGTACATTCAGGTAACAATAATCTCTTGCTGGAGCAACATAATATGTTTAAATGCTTGTGTTATGTCTAGTCTTGCTGGTTTATGTTAAGCAAAACACCCTTATTTGGGAAGACACGATTTAACAACAAAACATTATCAGATTACAAATTTTGGGCCTGGGTGTTTTTTCTGTCTCCTAGAAGCACCCTCCTCTCTCTAGACCACTCTAAATACATTTCTGTCTTTTCTGGCAGGAAATCTGCAGCTCTCAAATCCCTGGAGAGAAAGCAAGACTTTATTTTTGAACACACTTGTAGATGTGGCTGCATTATGTCTCATTATAGTTAAGCACATTATTTAGCTTGGAAGATTGAGGCTTCTGCCATCCACTGACAGAAAAAAATCTGTTTTCTATGTTATAACTGTTATCCTATGGATGTTTTCCTGTATGTTTGACTTGTCATTTGTAAAGGGATATACATTCCAAAGCTGTTGATGAACGTAGGGCAGATGAACTGTCTCTCACAGCCACCCCTTTTAATTACAGATTAATAAGTAGATGCCACACAATGAGCATATCACGGTGTAAGAGATCACAAGGATGGCTGCATTATTTTAATGGAAAGAGTTTTGGAATAAATATCTTCAAGAAAAATACAAGCATATTTTCAGCAGGTAACATCTTCTAAATCTCATAACATTCATTTCTGAACTGATTTAAACAGTTAATAGGAAGCAAGAAAAGTTTTTATTTGAAGTGTACTAAATGGAAAAGATTTAATTTGGTCTTCTCAGCTCGTACAAATAAACATTCCTTTTTCAAGGAGAAAAATACACTCAAATAATGGGTTCATACATATGTATGCTCTTCAAGAACAGCAGGGCTATGTCCCTGCTATAGATACTGGCTCAGTAAACCAATAATCTTGGTCCTACCAAGAAGAGTGGCAGCACAACAGAGTGGAAGGTGAAAATCAGTATTGGCACAGTCAAGGTGGGAAGGAGCAAGCTCAGGGAGTTAAACACATTGCTGTAGTACAAATATGCTAAAGCTGTGCAATAAAATAGCCCAGAGCTTTGCTGTGCATTTAGCTGTTCAGTGCATACCCACACTCAAAAAAACCCTAAAGAGCTTTAACTCCCTTTTCCCCAAGATCCTACAGTATTATGAAGCATGATAGTGTGAAGTACTAGCAACTTCATGCATCTTAAATATGATAATGCAGCCTTATATCAATAACTTACAGTCCTGATAGGGCAATTGTAAACTGTCAGCACAATTCACACGGAAGATTTTCCCAGAGAAGGGCAGCACAATGACTTAAAAACACAGAAATCTTCATTTGTGTGGGAAAACTGAAAATACCGTGAGGGGAAAACACAGAAATGTGTTTGTGGTGTGTGTTGCCAGGGGAATATTTGTGTATTTAAAGAGGAGACAAATTACAGTGAGGGTAATATGAAGTAATGAAAAATCCAGAAAAGGCTAATTGTCTGGACCTATGAGTCTTCAAAATAAAAAGTAAGTAGAATAAAAGACTGTTAATATGAAATGGTATTATTTTTAAAATATAGTTCCCCCAATTTGACCTATAGGATTCAATATTGCTGCTACAAACTTTAGCAGATACTTTATCTTGAAGAAAATAATGAGAAGAAGGTAGTGAAAGTTAGTGGTATAATCTGAGAGCACACTGTCAGTTACATACATTTTCTCTGATTTCTCTGCCCAGACTGTGTAGTTATGCCTCTCATTTGCAAAAAAACGAAGCTATGCCACTTACTCAAAAAGCTGTGCTTATAAGAGGGGGAAAACATTTCAGAAATGTCTTTAAATATATGTCAAAATACAAGACAAGCAGACGTACTTTATTGGTTGTTCAGTACTAATGTGTACCTCTGAAAAATGTAACATTAAGCTCAATACTGAAATAAGAGGAATGCTGGCTACAGGAAACACTTTTAAACACTGGTGGACTTGGTGGGGCTTCAGCAGTCTCTGAGCATTTCCAAGACTTTTAATTCCTGGAGTTTGTGACTCAACAGTAACAGAGTAGGTGGAAGACCAGGTCTTTTTGATGACAGGTCATCGGTGAGGTGGGGATGTGTCTGGGGATGATGTTTGAATGGACTTTGGGAGGGCAGTAATTGTTCTGTGTCAGTCAGGATGATGTTGAGCAGGGATGGATTTCTGTGCTGCAGTGTTCATATGCAGACGTTTGCACCCCACACCTGGAGCAGTGGCAGGCCTTGGGGAAGGCAGGATTTATGGACAACCATGCAGGGTCTTGCCAAGAGGGTGCAGAAGCAGCAAGCCAGCTCTGTTGACAGCTCTCATCCTGTTTCCATACTTCATTTAGGTCTCCACATTTGCCTTCAGCTGGATTCTGCAGATGCAGTGATCTGCTCAGCAGAAGTAGCCTTGTGGGCTCCCGCTGGCCTGAGCTGGACCGAGGACGAGGCACAGGTTACAGCTGCTGGTGTCACTGCAGCAGGCTCTGCCAGCCCTTTCTGTACTCTCCAAGATTGTAATGCCTGAGCATTCGGATATAAATGGGAAATTTATGGCCTTAAAGGAGATGTTGCACATAATTGAATGTAGAAAAATAATCCATAAATCTGCATTATATGGGTGCTCGTTACATTTGTTAAGCTGATTTCACTGCTGTCTGCTGCCCTGAACACTTTTTCCAGTTTATCCCTGGCTTCAAGGTATATCTTATAAAGCTAGTTCAGATTGTAAATTCACTGCAGTAGTGTCTGACTCACCTTAATGTGTGGATATAGCATTTATCATGATAGGACTCAAGACTTAGAGCAGACTTAGAGCATTTTCTCATTACTAATTAACCACAACAAAATTGCCTCCATACCTTTGCACAGAGGCTGGAGAATATTATACACACTACAAAATTGTGTAGAAAAGTACTAATTAAATTGTATAGCACTCTTCCAAGAGGGATTTTTCAAGTACAAAATTATCACTAAGGGAAAATTCCAGGGCTGTATTATAGCACACAACAAAACAATGGATAGTAAGAAACAAAAAATTCTCAAAAGCACTAGTTCTGACATAGTTTTGCCCATGAAAGTGTCTGTCACTAAATCTAATTCCATTTAAAGGCCACTGATTTTACATAACTCTCTGTTCTTGGGCATACATTTTAGAAGGACCTGAATTTTATGACTGTTCTCAGTTGTGTTTCTTTTAACGGATATTGAAAGTTACAGTAGCTTTTTTATGCCTGCTTTATTGTTTATAATGGACTTAAAGAAACCTACAAGCATTGAACAGCAAAGCTTTCTGCCCTATATTATAATTTTGATTCTCTGGAAAGACTCATGAGGACAGTTGGGCCATTTGGTAAAAAAAAATGGTTTAATTGATTAGATACACACCTCCTTTCCAATTAAAAAGGACAAAAAAAGGAGTTTGTGACTCTGAGCCAATTTCATTGATGTATAGAGCATAGTTAATATCAGTCATTATTGAGGTTCTGATTGTACAGTGTGTTTTCTCACAAACATGATTATAGGAAGCTCATTTGCATTCCTAAATGAAGGCTAAAAATACCAAAACATTTTTCCCTGCAGGCTAGAACATAGCTGATGCAATCACTAAAATACATATAAACACAAGTAACTACTCTGATGAAAGCTGAGATGATGAAGCACAATGTGCATAAGAAATTAGTCATTTAGCTACTAGTATGCTCTCCAGAAGAACCATAAAGCTCCTGTTTAAAAATCACACCAATCTATCATGGAAGTTTTTGTGTGGCAGCAGAAAGATCTCTAAAAGCTTTACATTATCCCTCATTCAAAATTTATCACAGGACGTGTTGGTAGCATGTGCTAAGGACTAAACTGCAATTGATGTGTAGGAAAAAGTAATTCCTGCTTTCCCCAGCAGGACTGATGACTTTGGCTGCAGGAGGTGCTATAAGTTGTCCCTTTTGCTGCACTAGAAGGCAGAGTCTGAGCAGCCCAGCACTGCTGAGATGGGGGTCTTGCCTTCCTTTGCTTCTTAATCAGAGTCTGCATAGATGGACTCTGTCATGGAGGAAATCTGGGTCAAATACAGAAATAATGGAGATTACTTGCAGGACAGTGGTTTGTTCCAGGTCTGCTCTTGGGGCAGGTGCTAGAGCAGTGAGGCTACCAGAGGCAGACTATTAAACTTGTAGGTTATCTAATTAATATTCTTTGAATATCTCCTTGCTTTCCAGCTCCCACCAAAACGGTAAATGTACCTGTTCAAAATCTCTAAGCTTCTCCTTTGCTGGCAGCCACATTTTTCATAGCAGAAGTGTTGGCATACCTACCCACATGGAAAATAGGAAAATGCTTTGGGTATGATTCAGCCAACTTCAGCTCCTCAGTACACCCCATTACACCAATACTTAGGTTTAGTTTAAACTGTCAGAAATAAGTTTGAAATTGTGATCACATGTTCCTGCAAGCAGAAAACATCTAAATTAATGGAATGGATGGATCGGTGCCTATTATTTCCTCTATAATGTACATCGCTGTTATTTTGAATAATGTGCCAAGACCTATAACCAACCCTCCAATTCCCCCGGGTCTACAGAAAAATCTTCTGAAAATATTACATTAATCATTTTTGTCAAGACTACAGATGAAAGGAGCCATTTGTACTTTATGACAGTTGGTAATTAAACATATTACAGTACTGTGCCAATATTTAATACACAATGTAGAAGAAGCAAACTGAACAGAAGGTAAATCTGGCAGAGTTTAACATGGAGTGATGCTGTGGGAATGTGCATGTGTGATCAGAACTGCAACAGCACAGAGCACTGCAATAAACTGTGGTAGCAGTAAACTGCTTTTCCAGCTGTGTTAGACTTCTTCCTCTCTTCCCTGGAACAGAAATGAGAAAATATATTTTTATCCTTTAAAAGACTTGGAGAAACCAGATGAGACTTTGGGAGTCCAGATCACCGTCTGCTTTTGCAAGACAATAAAGCTGTATAGAATAAATGAGTCCCAAGGAGTTTCTTCTCGTTTTATGACTGCCCTGCTTTCTTTTTGTCCTCCATCTCACTGAGTATATTGTAAAAACCTTCTACATCTTATTTAGGACTTCCCCGTTTTCAATTCTGCTGGAATGTAAGACAAGAGTATGTTTGTGTATTTTCTTGTCCCTCTAATACCACTTCTGCACTTAAGGATGAAAACTGTTTCAACCTCTCTTACTCTCATTGAACAGAACACAAATTCTCCCATTTTTTCATAAGGATTCGACTGCAACTCGACAAATTGTCAGTGCCATCACAAACAAGATTCATCTGACTAAATGTCAGTGCACAATGTGCATGTCCACATCTGAGCTGTGTGCACTGATGTTGTACTCCATGGAGGCAGAGCTACAGGGAGAACCATCTGCTAAAACAGACAATCAAGACAGGGAAAATGCACCACATCCTAAAACCATTTTTTTTTCCTTTTTAGTCTCTATTTTTGAGCCTGGATCTGGCTAATTCATTTTTCTTATGTCTAAAGTAGGAGAGACAAGTCTCAGCCAAGCATTTCTCAGGTGTGTTCCCAGGCTCTGTGACTTCTCGTCGTATGTGTTCTGTCCCCACAAATCATATTCTATTAAGAATAACCTCTCTTCATGTTCTTCTGCACTATTATCAGAGCTTCCCATGGCAAGACAGAGCCTTACAGCTATGTTGGTTGAAAGGAAAGATGAAATAAGAGTGTGGGTGTTTCAGAGAGGTGGGGGAAGCTCCATCCCTAAAAGCATTCAGGGCCATATTGGATGGGTGTCTGAGCAACTTGATCTAGTCGAAGGTGTCTCTGCTCACTGCAGTAGAGTTGAACTGGATGAGCTTTAAATGTCCCTTCTAACCCAAACCATTCCATGGTTCTTTGATTCAATATTGGGTCTCCATGGTATAGCTGAGGGCATTCACTGATCTGTGTAATAAGTTGACATAGATAATTATATGCAGCATAAGGTACAGCTTGCAGTCAGTGGAAGTGCCATGGACTGTGGATAAAGCTGATTGGTGCCATGATTTCATTTTTTTTGCAAGCAGTACAGTTGTTTGAGAAATGATCGTGTGGCAACAAGCGTGAAATTAAAGTGTCTGAGTGAGCTTGCATTCATGCACAATACTCTGTGCAAATATATTTAAGTAGATGCAATCTATTGAATAACCAGGCTCCTCTCAAAAACAGCTTAGTAAAGGACTGGCAAAGACACCCAGCAACAGTCAGATCAGACTGCAGATATTTGGTAGAATCCTGCTGCTAATTAAATTCTATCTGCAGTAAACTCCTCCAATTTTTGATGCAGTCACTGATGATCTTCTTGCATATGTAGATCTTTCATTCTATAAACTTCTCATTCTATAAACCCAGGCTTCTTGGGGGCTGTGCGTGCATTAGCTGACAGTGCAGCTGTACAGGAGGGGCTCTGCTGACCTGACATCCACATGAGGCACATTTGGGGAAGTTCCATCTCAGATTTTCTCTCACCTGTTCCTGTGGTTTGCAGGCCCAAGGCTGGGCAGATGGCAATAAGTGCTCTCTTGGAACACATCCTCTGGTTTTGGATCATCCGAAAAGCATCTGATTTGGGTGCTGCAATAGGTACCAAAATGCAGTAGGGCTGTAAGGTTGAGAAATTAACTTCAAAAATGCCTTCCCAGCCTCAGTTAAGGTGCTAGCACAGCAGCATCCTATGTGGTTGATGTACAAAATCACCCAGAGTAACTTTTCTTGCTCAAAATAACTGCAGTCACAGAAAAAGAATCAAATGTGCAATTGCCTTTTTTCCCAACGTTTTTCCAGCTGGAAAATTTTACATGGAAAATCTCAATAAATTACTGGTTCTCCTTAGAAACAGTCCATGTCTCTAGTCTATATCCTCTGATACATCATGGATCTTGCAGAATTTTACTTATTATATTAACCTAGTGACATTAATTTCTGTAGGATTACTCAAATAAATAAAAGATTTTCTTTCAGATCCAGATCAAGGTCCAGGATCACAATGAATTTTGATTGAAACAGGTGTTTCCAGAAATTATGTGAAATCTTATCCACTTTGGTCCTTCCCATGGGAAACCAGTATCAAGAAAAAAAAGAAAAAGGTCATTATAAGAAAGGATGGATATGAAATAGTTTATTCTGGGCAATGAAATCTGTCCTCTTATGACCAGAAAAATTCTGCTCCTTTGCTTGATCCTATGATTTGTTCAGTCTATGACCAAATTAAGCAAGTAGACCAACATCATGCTCATGACAGACATAGAATCTTTACCTTTGTACATTTGTAAACCGCTTGTTGTTGATAGGAACACCATATCATTTAATGGAGTGATAAAAATCTGTATTTGCGAAAAATTGTGACCAAAATACAACATGAAACAAAATTTTAAAATAGGTTCAATTACAAAGAACTTTGTTTCGTAAAAGATAGAATGGGAACAATGCAGTAAAAATAGATTATTTCAAATGTTTTTCACTTCAAAAAAACGAACTTTTTTGTTTCAAAAGGCTGAAATAAAATTTGCTTACATGTGGTAACCCTTCAAAATAAAAGCACAATAGGAGAGAATAAACATGCATTTATTATCAAAATGTGGATGTACAAGTTGTAAAATACCATAAATGTTTGGCATTTTGGGTGCTGTTTAAAAGAAAAGGATTTCATGTCAGCAATATTTTGACTAAAGTATGTTTCTTTCTATTCAAGATAGTTTCATCCAGAATAGATCCATAAAAACAGAGACACATGTAACTTCTTCACATTTTATAACACCTAGCTATGGATCTGAGCAAATTCTTAATGTTTTTAGCTCTCCTTACTAAGCTGCTTTTCAATTCTGGCTCAGTCAGCCTATTGTTACAAATAAAAAGGTCTTTCTTTGCCATGGTTACCATACATAACTAATGTGTCTGATCTTGCATCCACTAAAGTCACTAGCAAAACTTCGACTTGGTCAGGATCACATCTTTTACTACAAAGCAGAACACATTATTTTAAAGAACAATGTGAATACACTCACACTGCAACTTTTTCAAAATGAAATTATTCAGAATTTGGACTATTTGACACTACATTCATGTATTTACATCATGTACATCTGTTATAAACTCAACAGCAGGTGCTTAGAAACAGCTGTGTCCAGCAGTTTCACAAAATTCCAAACTGGACCATTTTAATTAACAGAGGGATTGGGGGTAATGTAAAGCCTTCAAGATAAAGCTGGCCCCAATATAACATTGTCTCTTGCAAATATCCAGGAATGTGGCAATCTTTGAGAGGCTGCCTAATGAATTGGTTCAAGTTTTCTTCCAGGATTTTGAAAACAAAAGTCACACTTACTTAAAAAACTGTATTTTGTTGCTGATGGTCATTTTTCCAGTGGCGGAGTCAAGAGGAGGCAGAGTTGTACGTGGAAAATCTCAGGCGGTGTGCTGTGTGGGTTTGTCCTTGGTCAGGGATCTTGCTTTTGGAGGGGTCAGGTGTCCCAGGAGCCAAGGGGTGCAGAAGAAGGGGTGTGCAGAGAGGACCTCCCCTCACCCTGCGTGTGGGGCCGTGGCTCACTAACTGCTGCAGCCTCTGGTGCAGCCGTGTCCCAGCAAATTGTTGTTTCGCCCGTCTTGGAGTTTCTCGGGGCTCTGAAGGGATGCTCTGCTGTCAATGCTGGAAGTCTGTTCACTTTGATCCTGCTGTCTTCTTAATCTGCCAGAGGTTTAAAACATTGATAGAGTTGTCATGTGCAGGTAGCTGTATCGGAAGGACAGCTGCTGCCTGCCCTGTGGATAGCCACATACACCTGGGCATAAAACAGATTCCGGCACCATTTCCCCTGTATTAACTTCTTGAGCTTTATAGCTGCCATTTCCTCTAAACACTGATGATTGCTTCCTCATAAATATGTGCAATTAGGTCTTGGACAAAACCTGCTTCCCTTTAAGCCTACCATAAACAGCCAGCAAAGGAAAGTGCTTTCTCTGGCTTTAGCACCTCTGCTCAGACTGACTTGGTAAAACCTCCAGGTAGCTCAAGGCTGATGAAAGCTGTTGACTGGGCACACAACAGCTGCTCCCCTCTGCTGTCCTACAAAGTTATTGGTGACCTTCATCAGTAAAAGTGAAAAAACCCATGAGATGAAAGTATATTCAGTATTTCTCTTGTTATTACTTCATATGTTATCAAAGCCTCATAAGTGGTTTCAAGGAACAACGGCAACAAAATCCTATGTTTAATGACTGTAAAGTTATCTTCTTTTGACATAATTTTCTAGAGAACAGCAACAGCCCTAGAAGCACCTGCAGCCCCCATCAACTGTGTTATCATAGAGCTTCTCATCATTTCTGCTCAACAGTGGTAGCAATCTCTGTGATTTTACTGTGATTCATGTCATATTCAGTTTTCCTCCAAACACAGTGTAAATACTTTCAGGAAAGATGTAATGATTCATGGAGAAACTGTGTGGTAGGGACCATTTCTTTTTTTTAAAATATGAACAGCTAATATTTTGAAGGAATTTTTCTCTGACTGTTTGTTTTCTCAAAATTGGAAATAGTATTCCTGAGAAAGGCACCAAGACTTGGCACCAGAGACACTGTGGAAGAGCTCTTTGGTACAGTGATTATAAAAGGTATATATGCTATATTCCAAAAAAAAACCCCAACTTTGCAAGTAATATAGAATACCTAGAAAATAGTCATTAATGGAAAAGCATGCACATTTAAAGGGTCCATTTCAAAGCCTAAAATACTTCCAGGTGGTGTAAAGAATATGGAGACACCATACTGAACACTCAGAAGAGAACATGAAGGAACATGAAAATACTGTAATTAAACAGAGGAATAGGGGAAGCTATTAAAGCAAAAAAATATGGGAACACTGTTTAAAAGGGCAGACACATTAAATGAAAAGCTGTAAGACAGAATGAAAACAACAAATTAGAGGAACAAATTGCTAAAAGCATTTACCCTAATGGTGAATTTTTTCAAGTGCACCACAAATTCAATGGTTACCATTGAGTCTATAGGTCAATGTATGAGTGAGTTATTAGCGGATAGCACAGAAAATGTGTCCTGAGCTGAAAAGCCAATGAATTATCTTCATCAATGTTCACAACAAATGAGCTTGGGAAGATTCCTTTCCTTATCAGAAATTTGTCCATCATCTCCAGTTAAACCATCAGTGAAACAGCTTTAGAACCTGTTGCTTAAATTAATGTTGGCAAAGCATCAAGACAATCGATTTTCCCCAAGGACTCCAAGAAAATTTTAATTTTTGGCACAGCTGAATGGAGAGTGTAACTTACTCTTCAAACTATCTTGGCACCATAGAAGACAGCAAATGTGATGACTTAGTTTTTTTGTTGGTTGGGGGTGTTTTTTGTTTGCTTGTTGGTTTGGGTTTTTTCAGCATGATCTTCAAAAAAGATCCATGAGACTACCAGGAGAGCAAAAGAGCTTGACTTGAGACTTGAAACATCTCAGGATCTGAGCTACTGGTACAAGACGAATGTATTTGTAGGCATTGAGAGAAAAGACTACAGTGCTTGGAAACTCATGTTGCAAAGTGTGGGTGGCAAACCTTGCAAACTGCTAAATAGTGGAGTGAGACAAATTTTGGCTCTATAGAGATCTGAGGAATCATTTCACTGGTCTAAGACATGCAAGTGGTTTCTTCCTGAAATTGCATATTTCCTTTGTTTGTAGAATGCTGAAAAAGAAGGCATTTACTGCACTGCTCAATTTAAAAGGAAAATAAGAATTCTCTCAATAACAACATGAACCATTTTTTTTTTTCTGAGTACCACTCGAACTGGCACGAACTGCACATAGGGAGGACAGTGGAAATAAAGCCCATGCTGAGTTCAAAGATACCTCTGGACAACCTCAATTTTTTCACTCTCTACAGAGGTGGTTAATAATGCTGATTTATTTCCATTATTTTCTTTTATCCTGTTCCTACTCCCTAGGTCTACTATTGAAACAGAATATGGGGATTTGGAAGTGCTAAAGAAATGCATTGTTTTAGCAGTGCTTCGCTGAATTCCCTTTTTAGACATTTTCTGTTTCTGTATCTAGATTCACTACCCATATTTCAAATTATCAAAGTAAGCAATAGGTTATTAACCTGATGATAAGGTAAAAAATTAACTGGTATTTAACTATTTAATAAGTTATTGATCACTTTATTCAGTTATTAAAATTATATTAAGGATTTCACTCTAGTGGTTTAGTTATTGTGGGCATACAAAAACCTGCTTACCAGTGTACTCTTGGGGCTGGGGAACTGGACTAAGAATCAGGAGATTTTGGTTCTGTTTCCACCTCTCTTACCCTTTGGTCAAATTGCAGCACTTTTCTGTGTTTCAGCTTCTCTCATCAGATGTCAAGACAGCTGCTGTCTAAAATGATGGAAACTGAGAACTTTATGTCTCTAAGTACTGCTCTGTGTCTCACAGGCCTGAATGAAACAGGGAATTACAGTCTGGTGTCTGTGATGATTAGAAAAGAAGGTGGTGTGTATAATCAAGCAAAATGTAATTATACTGCATGAGTAATTATGCATGTATGCATTATTGAATATATAAAAATACAAAAATAAAGAGAACAAACTGGCTAGCATGGAAAATAAAATATCAAACTGAAAAAGACTGCTACAACTATGGCAGACCAGAATAAAAATTACAAGCATTTAATGAAAGCCAGTAGCAAACTTGGGAGCACCAGGGAATTGCTTACGGCTCAGCTTTGTTCTCTAGATGAAGAAGAATATTGAAGTTTGTCTTTAGGCTGCTTAGTAGGATAAGTTCAATGACAAAGAATGAAAAGTTGCAGATTCAACATAACTGTCAAACTGCAGGTTTACTAAAACTAAGGCCTCCTCCCAAACCACTGCAGTTTCAGAAAAAATAAAATAAGGCAATTAGTTTGTATTTCTCTCTAGCTTAAAACTGCAGACTCAGGTCAAGACACAAAGAAATGTGTGTGCACAGTCTCTTCAGTTAAAATATTGGACAGTTACAGAAGTGAAATTTCTCTCTTTTTGGTGCATTCTTGATTCTTTGGTGTCAAACCCAGAGCACTTTTCTGTCAGATGTTCTCAGCTTTTAAAAAATGTGAGTAGCTTGACATGTTTCCTGTAATCATGGCAAAATAAATGCAGTCTGGGCCATTCTGTTCAAAAATGGCACTAGAGCAATAAATCACTTGTAGGAAGCTACTTTGCAATGAATGACTTATCTTGTCTTTAAGCTGATGGAGCTACAGGCTGTGATAACTTGATAAAGGCCCAGGGAGAATGAATGGCTTGATGGAGACTTTGTGGAGGATCTGAAGCAGGTACCTGTTCCTGTACTGAATACTATTGGCTAAGAATAAATAATAAAATGGCCAGCTATGAATGAAAAAGTGAACAAGTGTTTCTAGTGGATAGTCATATGGAACAAAAAAACCTGCAGGGAAAAGAGGATGAAAATGAATTTGAACAGTGTCTGTTAACGTTTATTCCATGACAGTTCTGTGCAAATACGTAAGTAGTCTCAGAGGCAATTATGCTTAGTGGTTCTGCTGACCCAACAAAGAGTTTTCCTTCCCTTCACCATTGATCCATGCAATATTGATAGTGTGTGACACTGAGCATTGCACAGACTCCTCTCCAGCAGCGAGGAAGAAAGAGGCTGCACCAGCTGTTACAGGAATGCATCAAGAACAGTAACTGAACCTCCAGTCAGATCTTGGCTTTGTCAGTATTTCTGGTAAAGAGGAAGAACCTGTGTGAGCCATGAATTGGTTTTTAAGGTTCTCATTTTCTCAATACTCAGATAATATAGTAGCATTCCTGAAGCATTGATTTCTGATGCTGGATCTTGAATCTGATATTGGTCAGCGGAAGGGAATTCAGAGAAGAAGGAAAAATTCTAGGTCCAAAACCACCATAGCAGTACGGAGCAATGGCATCAGGCTTTGCAAAATGTAGTTGCTGTGTGTGAGAGCCATGTGGAGGCTGTTACACCGCCTGTCGCTCTTGTCTGTTTGCTCAGTGCGTGGTAACACCTTTGTGCAGCTGATGCACTCCTCAGTGGTCTTGCCAGGCTCTCAGGGTGAAACTGAAGCCTCAGAAATACAAGGAGTTGTTTAAAACAGTGGGCCTGCTCTCAGCAGCCATCAAGAGGACAAAAGAGACCTTCTACTGACAAAAGAGACCTCAAGCCAGGCAGAGCTGCCCCTCCTCTGAGACTCCCACACTTACCACATCCTAAAGGAAACTCTTTTGATTATGAAAAATCCGCAAGCGAGTTTGCCAGTGTTGCAAATCAGGTGTCCTGGGTGTGGAGGAAACAGAACAATCTGAGTGGGCAGTGGATTTGCTTTGCCATTTCCAGATTTAGCATTTTACCTTGGTCTCTTGGTATTTCAAACACTTTGCTGGAGAAAACAGATGCTTTTGCTTTTGGTTTGGGGAAAAGAAGAGCGTAATAAAATGAACTTTAGAAACTCTATTTTATTGTAGGAAAAAAGCCTATTAATGACAACTTTTACATCCCTTGGGATAAGTCCTGAGGAGTAGATAAATCTGTGGAATATTTATCCCAGTTATTTTTAACAAGGGAGGGGGTCTGAGATCAGAAGAGATGAGGCATGTCTACGCTGGCTTTTTGAAATTCATGAATCCTGGAGGACAGTTTGCTAAATAGTCAGAAACTCATCTCAGTTGTATGATTTAGCAGCTACACAGAAGTAATGCTGATGGCTTGTGCAAATGGCCTTCCTCTAAGGCTAATTCTGAACACGTCTGAATCAGAGACTGACCTATCATGAGCAATGACTGTGCTCAGGAAGTAACTATTTCATCCACATCTCTGAGCATGTCATGTGCTTTGTCTACTGGACCACAGATATAGAATATAGATATAGAATCCCACGAGGGGATTTTAAAAAAGCAGTAAATGTCCTAATGTCTAAATCCCATATTTTTAGAATGAGTTGGCAAATAACACAGCACTAAAAACTTTTAATTCTCAATAGAAAAGATGTAGCAATGACATTTTTTGAAGGACTTAAAAGAAGCCAGAGAGGGACAGAGATAAGCACTATTTTGTTATATTCTAGTCAGAGAAAATAGAAATGTGAAAGTTATGCCATATAACTAAAATTGCTGGATATTATCTTGTTAAAAAACTTTCATCCAAATAATTTTTACAGGGTGGTATAACTCTATAGAGGGACTCCATAAAGTAAGATGATCCCAACAGTAGCAATTTCTCACAGGGATCGTATCAGAGCTGGGGACACCCAGCATGTCCAGCCAAGATGGGAGCAAGTTGCCAAGATAGCCAAGGATGGAGTAAGGATATTTTGGCACTGAGGGCAGGCAAGGTGTCAGTTTTGTACCCACTGCTCTTGCCCACTGTTTGTTTCTAATTTTAACTTTTATTCAGTGTGGTAATGATGCATCCAAATTTGTATACAAACATTGTCGCTGTTGTACTGGGGACGGCGAGAAAACGACATGGACTCGATCCAGGAAGAAGTGGAAACCATAGGACAAATCTGGCCTGTAAAGTCAGCATCGATAACTCCTGGGTGTACAAAGATCCCCTGAAGGGTGACACTAGATCTCCCCACAAGCAGTGCACTGAGTCCCCAACCTAGGGGTCCAAATGCATCCAAGGAGACTTTATAAACACAACAGGATTCTAAGATGACTGTTGCTGCGGTGTACACATCCACCCCGGCTGATCCCTGGGTGCTGCCTCTAAGTCGGCTGAGTAGGCCTGTGTTGGCGCCATGCCCTGGGGAACATCTGTGTCGGAGCGCAATTCCCCCTTTTTGCACTCATGTTCAAGTTTCCTGAGCGTGTCAATAGTCGACCATTGGCATGGTACATAGATTCACGGTATTCTGCACAATGACCTGGCCTACCGCATCTCTTGCATTGAGCAGTTCCCCTATTCTCCTTATTTCTCCGCTTTTTTCTAATCTGGTTCTGCTTGCTCTCAACTCTAGGCCTCTCTTGTCCACGATCAGAATTTGATTGAATAGGCCATAGAACTGCAGTCAGAGCAGATCTGTGATCCCCAGATCCCACCTTAGAGCAGGCTTCAACCATCTCTGCTACTGTGGGCTCTCCTGGCAAAGCATCAATGATTTTCTACACTCATCATTGGCATTATCTCTTGCTAATTGTCTGCACATCATTTGCCTCAAGGTCTCATCTTCGACCTGCTTCTCGAGGCCGCAGCAATCTTCTCCACGAAGGATAAGAAGTGCTCTTTCTGCCCCTGAGAAATATTCACATACCGTGGTTTAGGAGCAGCCATGTCTATACTCTTTACTACGGCTCCCATACCGACCTTTTGAGCCTGCTCAAGGACCTGAGGATGCCAGTAGCCTGGAAATCGGGATTAGAAAACTGATTAGTTCCCATAAGAGCATCTACTCCAACTGCGTATCTGGGATCATTTGGAGGCAGCTGCATATTCTGCCATGTGACCTTGTCAGGCATCCTTCTCCAGTTGTTCTCAAAAACTGCAAATTGCACAGGCTGAAATAACACCTGACCTAAATTTAATATCGAATGGAGAGAGCAGATCAGTATTTATCACTCTAATAACTTGCGTGACTTCAGGAGAACCGAGCCCATATTGTGCTACTTTAGATTGCAAATCCTGTACCACCCTCCATGCAATGACATCATGCTTATCAGGTTAACCCGAATTAGGGAGGGCCTTATACACAGGATAGGCTTGGGCAGCCCCTTGCAAGATTTCACCACCGCCTTGATCTACCGGTGCACCTTCTTGAGGTGCTGTAGCAGGCGCCTGATCCTGCACAGGTTGCCCTGCACCTACAGGCATCCCCATTCTCTCTAATAAATCCCAGTCTCCCGCTTCCAGAGCTCGCAGTTTGACCTCCTCCCAGAAATGCCTTGAATGCCTTGGACGCAGTCACTGTACAGTCCGGGACTGTCCAGGCGCGGTTCTGGAGGAGCCATCTCACTGGTTGCCGACGTCCGGCCACCCTCCCCCGCCGCGAAGCAGGCATCTGCATCACTGTCAGCATCGTCAGATAGGGGCATTCCCAATGACCCCAGTACGAGCGAAGGAGGCGGGCAAGGCAGGGATGCCGGACCAGAGGGCGGCATGGCGGCGGAGGCCGTAGACGGGTGCGCGGGGGGTAGGAACGTAGCTGCCTGCGGCTGTATTGTCTGTGGTGGTGCAGTCGCGGCCACCGCTGGAGTCGCTGACTGGGTTGCAGCCGCCAGCTGGGTCGCGGGCTGGGTTGCCGGCGCCTCCGCCACTGGCCCCGCCAGAGCCGCCGGCGGCTGGGCCGCCGCAGGCACAGCCAGTCCAGGTCGCTCCGGCGCTGGCCCGGCAGCAGCTACCTGCCGCAACGCCTCTGGCAATACCGCCAGCTGCTGGGATCTTTTCTCCAGTACCGTAAACTGCTGGGATGATAAAACATAACCAAAAAAGGCCCAGAAAAATAAATCACAAGTGGTCAACAAGATTTCTTCCTCAAGGTGGTGACTCTTTAACTATTCCCACACCACCACTGCCTGTCCCTGAACACAACTAATTTGTTTGGGTGATAACTAAGCACTGTTTTACCAAATGGTCCAGAAATTGCTTCCTAAGGAAATGGATGTAGTTAGCACCTGGTTATCAAAACTGTCTTCAAGGCTTGGTTCCACACAAAAGAAAGATGAAATGCTCAGCCCAAAGAGTTTGTAAAATTTGTGGCAGTCTGGAGCTCTGCAAACTAGACCCCCATCCATCTCCTTTATTTCCAGTCAAAAGGTGTAAAAAGGAAAACTTAATGGGACTTTGGAGTCTAACTGTGGCAATAAGATTTTCTTATTGTGAAAGAAGTACAGACTATCTCCCTGTGTTGCTCACATTTTTAAGTGGTTTTATGCAGAGAAACACGTTCTAGAAAGAACAGAAGGATTTGGACTGTGAGGATTCAAAAGGACTCACACTGAGTTTGATAAAAAGTATAGCCAGAAAGCTGCTGGGTAGCTTGAACTTTACACATTGGTATAACCCTCATGAAAAGGGATCTGTTTTGGTTTACATCTCTGTCCTAAATAGTAAGTGTTCAGTGGTAAGTAGGTGGTCGACAGGTGGAAATTAACGTTGGTCATACCAGCTCATTTTCTACATCAGCTCACCCAGCATCCCCAAAAGAACTCTCTTCCCTCGGCTTGGCACTGAGGAAAAATGTTCACAGCACCCACAATCTCTCATGTTTTACCCAGAAGAAGGGTCACTTCCTCAAAACCATGCAAAACCTCATCATTTATAAAACCCCTGTCTAAGCTTTATAGCAGCTCATGCACTTCAGTAAAGTGGACATACTACAAAAACAGGGCAAGTTTTTGGCAGTAAAATGTAGGTCTTGCAGTGTGCATGTCTTTTCAAAAATAATGGGCTGTATGCATGTGCATCTCATAGTCCACTTTGAAAACTTCACCCACTATTTTTCTGCCATCATTTCAACATCAACTGCAGGCAATGATTGCGGAAATACTGATAACAGAGCATGATTTCTGGGACAATAAGCATCTTGGCTTGTCATCTGGTTTCCTCTGTCGGGAATAAGAATGGACTTCGATACACAGTCACTTAATAATTTTCTGCCTGCATGTTTTAAGATTTCTCTTATAAATTGGTCCTTGCTGTGTTCTATTTCTGTAAACATGGAAGAAGCTGGCAGTACTTTACAATTGTAAATGAGTGTCACGCTTTCTTTTATATCTCCTTTATTCTTCTTACTAGTTCTCTTCTGCCAAGTTTTCATTCAACTATATTTTTTAGTGAAAAGGTGAAATAAAGAAGGAAGAAGTGAGCAAAGGATCCTGATCAAGTTATTTTTTAACTGAATAAGCATATTGGGAAGCGTATTTTTACTTTTCAAAACAAAATAGCCAGAAAATTTATCATAAAGGACTGAAAATTCCTATATTTGCTTTCTTTTTTAAAAGCAAAAATCAGCCTATGAGTTGATCAGCAGTTCAGATAATTTGCTTAATTTAGACTTCCATCCATAAAGAAGAAAATGGTAGCTTTGCTCAGTGTAAATCTTAAGGAACAGTCAAGTCTGTCCAAATTCTATGAAATTCCCCAATTTGATAGACATGCTCTAATTTCATAGCAACATATAGCAGAAATAATTGTTAATCCTGCCTAAGATTAAGTTACCTGGTAACCTGAATATCTGACAAGTTATTCATGCACTTCCCATTTCCCAGTGGTACCTGGGAGGGCTCTCATGTCAGGCAGCAAATGGAGCACTGCATGGGAATGTAATTCCTGTATTTTAGACATCAGTTCAACTTGCTCCCGAAGGTAGGGATCAATGCCTGGGAGCTGAGTGAGTGGCACGGACTGCCTCACATCCTTATGGCTAATCTCTAATCTGCAAACCAGAGTTGTCAGATTCCAGCTGCCTGATGGGCAGCCTTTGGTCTATGAGAACCCCTGAAACATGAAGGGAGTTGCTTCAAAGAGTGATTTTGGCCTGGGAAAAATTATGCCAGGGATCATGCTAACAATGGAGTAGTTTGGAAGACTGCCTGTATACTGCCTTTGAAAAATAGGCAGAAAACAGCAATGGAGATGGAAAATGCAGGATAAGAAAAAAAAAAGGAGTGGAAATGGAGGTAGGAGAGTTAAACACTTTAAAAATGAGGAAGGATTCAAAAGAATCTCAACTGTGGACATCTAATTAATTAAACTAAGTAATTATACAGCAAATTAAAACTATCTCGAAAGACAGCTGTATATAGCTAATGTCCTTTTTGGTTTGTTTATTAAAAATTCTTTTTTACATGTAGCAGAGGAGCAGAAAGCATGGGAGAGTTGATAGTGGGCTTTTATTTAGCCTCTGCACAGAGTGATCTCAGAAGTCTTTTCAGGAAAACAGAAATCACTGAAAAGTGTATGAATTTTCTAAGCATTTCTGAGTAAACAAGGAAGGCACAATCGTGCTCTGTGCCAGAGGAAGTTTGGGGCAGACCAGGGCAGACTCAAGGGGCTGCTGAAGCAGAGACAACACTCATCACTCAACCACATCAGAGCTGAGTCACACGACTCCAAAGTGAAAATTACCCTGTAAACTCAGATCATTTCCCCTTGATCTGGAGTTTGTGCAGAGAACTAATGTGTGCAGAGCAGCCTTAAATGAGACACAATCCTCCCTGCTGTCTGTGTTATAGCAGGTATGTGTTTTGGGAGACCTGGGTCCAAGAAGTAACTCCATCTAACCACTAGCCAAGAGTGGATGTCATGAGTCTTCGACAATTCTTTGATAATGTTTACAGCTACGGCTTGCTTGTTCTTGGCCTCCTGCCCCCATGGCTATGGACATACACTCAAATGCAGCTGCCCCACAAGTGATGTTTGGTGCTGCATGAGATGCCCTTGATTACCTGACACAGAGAGAGTGGTCAGACCACAGAGAACCTGTGCCTGTGGAACTGACATTTCAAAATGATCTGAGCCCACAAATGTGGGATGGATTTTATGCCAGCTAACTGCAGACAACTGAAAGATTAGTTCAGGTGCTCTCTACAGAGTAAATAGAGTCACTAACATAGATTAATTTCTTCTGGTCTAAGTTATCTAATATATGTGTCACAGATCAATCTTGGGAGATACAAGTCTCTCCTCACTGAGTACTACAGGAGCTTAAACTAAATAAATTATTTTTAAATATATGAATTTAAAGGGATACAGGCTTGTTGCATCTCTAGCAAAAACATGTATGTCTTCCCTCTTTGAGAAACAGATTCAAGGCCCTTCCTGTCTAGTGGCTTTACAAGCTCACCACACACCGCACTGCTTAGCAGAGCCAATTTACTTCTGGATTAGAGCTAATTTGCACCCACACTGTTCAGGAGTGCAGAAATTGAATGGTCCCATCAGCCTGTAACACAGCACATGCTGATAAACTCTGCCAAGAGCTGGGTAATGAAATCACCAATGAGAACAGGGGTGCAATTGCCTGTTCATCCATGCAGACGTGCCTGTAGCGTATCCAGGCTCTGGCTCTGCCAGCAGTGGCTTTTCTGCATGACTTGAGCTATATCTTGAAAAATACTTTGTCATGTAATTCCCATTTATTTCAGATATCTCTGAAAAGCCTTGTGTACAGCCTGTGGGGTAAGAGTTGTTCTGTGTCTAACCACTGTTTAACTCAGTCTGTCTTTGACCCCAAACATGTTCTCTCGGTACCGACTGCTTTGATGGAAACAGCCATAATCTCAGGTCTGTTTTCCCACTACACCGTGTTTTGATAGTTCAGTAGACTACCAAGTAATTATTCATATAACTGTATTTTAACTCCATTTAAATTTAAATGAATGATTTTCAGACTTAAAGTTATGCTTTATTACAGCTGAATGTGAAAAATAAAATTTTGGGGGAAGTATCCCCGTGTAGCACATACGTCTTCTTTTACCACTGACACTCATGGCATTTACTCCCACCTTTTCCAGAAATCTTCAGGGAAATATTCTTAGAGTTCGGATAATTGATTCAGGTTGATGGTTCCTGCTGAGTAATTACACTCAGTAAATGGCTGTGAATATAATTTTCTATCAACCAGCAATTTATAATCAAACCTAATGGGTTCAGGTGCACATGCAGCGTGAGTGACATGTGAAATACCGGTATGCGGAAGGCAAGTGAAATATCGTACTGGGTTCTATAGTATGTTGACCTGCATTGTCTTGAGATCTCAGGTTTATCCTGGTATTTGATAAAGCAAAATAAGTGAAGACATGAAGTAAATACATGAAGACTTCAAATGACATGCAGTCATTTAAGAAAATGTGACTAAACTAACCAATTAACACTAACATTAAAGCCAGGTTCAGACAAGTAAAATAGGTGTCTCTTAGAAGTGGGTTATTGTCTGTTCAAGACCAGGTGCATCCTAAAAAATGTCTGTCTTGTTCAGCCACATTTTAAAATGTGAACAAGTCTTTCTAGTTTAAATATCTTTGCAGATCCACATCTACAAAGAACAGGAAAGCAGCTATGAAATTTCCCAATAATATACTGGGTTTTAGACAGGGAAAAGATTTTCTTTCTAGTTAGCCAAAATACAGTTTTAAGACTATAGGCAACTGTCCACAAATAAAGATATTTCTCAGTGTGGGCCAAAACTAATTTTCAATAAAGACATTAATTTCCTAGCCTGCCTTTGGTGTGTATCCTGCAGGATGTAGCCTCACCCTTTTGTTCAGCTACCAGCAGATGGATAGACCACATGGAGGTCAAGGGACCCACTCTGTAGCAGTTTATGAAGAAATGCAGTCCGTGTGAGGAAACTCACATTGGAGCAGGGGATGAGTGTGAGGAGGAAGCAGCAGCAGAGACAACATGTAATGAACTGACTGCATTCCCCATCCCCATGTGCCCCTGTCATGGGAGGAGGTAGAGGATTTGCAAGTGAAGTTGAGCCCAGGAAGAAGGGAGGGGTGGAGGGAAGGGGTTTTTAAGATTTGGGGTTTATTTCTTACTATCTTGGTCTTTAATTTATTGGCAATAAATTAAATTAGTCTTCCCCAAGCTGAGCAAGTTTTGCCCATGATAGTAACTGGTGAGTGATCTCTCTCTCCCTGTACTTTTCTCAACCCATGAACCTTTCATTCTATTTTCTGTCCCCTGCCCAGCTGAGGAGGGCCACGATACAGTGACTTTGGTGGGCACCTGGCATCCAGACAGGGTCAACACACCACTAAAGTCAGTCTGGATCTGCCTCATTATTTGGGCCTGACAATAAACATTCTCAGGCTGGCACATGCATCTGGGATCAGGCAGGTTCAGCCCTACCCTTCTCACAGCACCAGACTTCCAGGAATTAAGGGCTGTGAGTTTCCAGGAAACAGCCACAGCCTGCACTGGCCTCTCTGCAGGCTCATCTCTCTCCACCTATTCCTTATGCAAGATTTCTCTGCCCCAGTCCAAAACTTAGCTTCACAAGAAGTCTGATTTACTGTGCAGCTCTCTCATTCCCTGAAGGTGGACCCCATAAAAGGAGGCTGAGCCAGGAGTTCGCTTGTGATTGCACAGCGTAACTTGCAGCCTTCAGTTAATCACCCAACCTCCCTGCACAACATGTGGGAAAGGTGGTGCCTAACACAGGGATCCCCAGAAGCCACTCTTTTGAACACCATGTCATCGAAGTTAGTCACTAAGGTGCACCCACAACAGGAGCGTGTATTGTGCCCCAGGTGGGACACAGGAAAATTACCTCCACATGGGAGGTCTTCCCAGGGGATGGGGCATGTGTCCTGGAACACAGCAATGGACAGTCTGAATCTTACCTAAATCACTTACTGACTTAAGTCTGCATTTCTCTTCCTATTTCCAAAAGGAATTATAGATACAGATATAGATACAGATAGATAGATACCCACACACACATACTTGCATATATGCATACATATACAGATATATATATGTACATTTTACCATGCAACCCTTGTGCTATTACGAAGGGTATATGAAAATGGAGACCTTGTAAGCCGTGAGAAGCCATAAATGCACACACCCAGCCATTCTACCTAACAGAGATTCTCCTCTTTCACAGTGGCCCATTTCAGACACTAGTGCATGCAATCAAAGAATGCGCTGAATGGAGACAAATGTCTGCTGTGGCATATTCCCTTCACTTCTGACATTTCCAGATTTCCTGAACCAATGACTGCACCAGAGGCCTCACATCTCAAGGACCTTGATGGATTTTTTCCCATGAATTTCTCTAATCCTTTTTGGAATCTTTTTGTATGTTTAACATCCAAAGCACCACACAGCAACATGCTGCAATTCACAAAAAAACATGGTTTGTTTTCTTTTAAACCTGCAGACTGATAACTTTTTGACCTTGGGTTACCACAAAGAGTGAATAATCATTGCTTAGTCATCTTCTTAATAAGTTTCAGAACATGTTATTATTTATCCAGTTTTTGTCTTTTCAGTTGCCTCTTCTCTGAGTTTAAATTAGTTCAAGTCTATTAAATCCTTCAACATGACCCATGTCACCCCCTGGCCAATCCTGTTTTTCTTGAAACCTTTCTAAGTCCATTGTAACTTTTTTGAGATAAGGAAGCAGAACTGTACACAGAATGGAAGATGCAAGTGTATGTATATGAACATATATTTATCTGTAACTGTTTTTTCAGGTTTTAACATATCAACACCTTTTAGTCTTCCACTTAGTATTGTGCTATCCACAGTTTTTTCAAACTCTCTCTCCTTCATAACCAAAGCTAATTTTGAGCCTATTATCCTAAAGGTAAAGTTTAGATTTTCTTCTTCCTAATGTATTTGCATTTATCAGTACTGAATTTGAGCTGCCATTTTCTTACTCTGCAACTCAGAACCATGGCTATCATTATCAATTGCAGCCCTTTGCAGTCAGATTTAGTTGTGACTACTCTAGTCTCATAAGTGAACTTTGTGACCTCACCATTCACCTCCCTTTCCACTCATTTATGAATATATTCAACAGATACATGGACATCAGAGGGATTGGCAGTAATAATAATATATATACTGGCAGTATAATAATATCTCATTACTGGCTTGTTTCTGCATTGCTTCAGCAACTGGCTCCAAATTGCTTTCTTAAAACAGGACAAGGATTTCAGCCTTCATGACTCATTCTTAGTTTATGGCAACCCATAACAAGTGAAAATTTATGTTAGTGCAGGACACGTAGAGAGATGAGAAATCATGGAGGTAATCCCCTATTGCAATGGAACAGTCATGACCTGTTATGCAGCCTTTATTTACCATAGATATGATTTGTCCCATGTAACCTGTTTAAAAAAATTAAATATTTGGTACTGAGGATTATACAGTTGTGCTTCCCTCCAAAGTCCGAGATGTACAAACAAAGACTCCTCTTTCCTCTGCCTGTGAATTGACTTCCAATTGGTTTTTATGAGGTGTATTTTTGTTTAGTTTTCTGTGAGTAGAAACTAATTTCTGGCCTCTGGTGCTGAGGATCTGCATGTTATCCTGATCCTTCCAGGACCACATTTCAACATGGAGAATGCCCTGAAATATGTACCCACATGCAAGCTTTCATTCCCAAAGTTGGATGGTGAAGTGTAGCCATTATAATGGTATCATTACTTGCTTGGGAAAACTTTGACCATTTTTCCTGGAAGACTTTTAAAATGAGGTTCCAGATACTCATTAGCCTTTGTGAGTTTTTTCCCTCCATGAAACTGTGAAAGGAACACATTACTGAAACAGTGGCATTTGTCTGACCACTCCTTTCTCAAAAAAATGTGAATTTGAAGGTATATCTATAGAAAAATTACCAGTTTGGACCTGCTATGCTCAAACTTTTAGGCAGCTTGGCTCACTAAGAGTGACATTTGGATTGGTAATTCTAAACCAGTAACAATGAGCAGGAATCAAAGGCAGAAGTGAAAGGGCTCGTGTAAGCAAGCAACAGTTATTACTGCCCAAACACAAACCAGGTTCAATCACATTCAGAAAAGCATCTTTCTAATTGCAAGAGCAATCTCCAAATGCAGACATCCATTTCAAAAGGGAGAATAAAGGTTCAGTGAAGAGCTGTGCAACCACTTGAAATGCTCAGAAAGAAATGGATTTAAACTGAATTAAGGTCAGCAGAAGGGGCAAGAAAAGGACTGTAGCCTCATCCAAAAAGCATTCAGATTCTAGAAGGATTATGATAATATAAATATCTCCAGAGACACCAAAGTGACATAAAATATGTATTAAGAAAAGTACATTCAATGAAGTATACTGCAAGTCATTATGAATATTCAATTTCAATCAAAATAAAATGAAAGAGAGTACTCAGGGACTCTGGATTTTAATCTGAAAAGACAATTAAAAGGAAAGAAAAAGAACTAAAAAGAGATAATAAATTTGATCTTATAAAAAATGCAGAGAATATTAAGTAAGCTTTTCACCTATAATATGGAAAAAATCAGACAACATGATTTTAAGCATCTTACTATGCTTGAAATACACTCCCTCGAGTTTTGCTGTTTATTCTGGGAACAGAGAGCTGTCTGTTCACCTTGAGCTGTTCAATATCATTTATAAGAGAACTAGATATGCTCAAATGGTAGGAATGAGAGCAGGAAAAGAGAGCAATATGCTTCGATTTGTGGCAGTTTTTTTTAGTGTGGTAGCATTGAACAAATACTGAGAAGAGGAATAAGAGACAACCTTTCAGGGTGAAATAGAGGCTCAGGAACCATAAGGGGTAAGAAATATGATTTCACTACAAGCAAGTACTGGGTCTATCTCTTAATTTCTGGTCATTTCAGGTTTTAGATATTCATAAAGAGATGTAGCTGTATGTGAAGATCTGTTTAGTGATAACAGCACAAAAATAGCAAAATAATCTGTGCTCAGCTTTTTAATAAAGCTACAAGAAAACAGTGTGGCTTTATCTGTGCAATCTCCCCCACCACAGACACACAAAATTAAAAAAAGAAAATTTGAAAATGTAGCCTACAGCTTCTAAATGAGATCAAATTCTTGAAAAATTGCTGGCAAGTCTCTGGGAATGCACATTAAGATACTGCAGAATGTTTGGTGCTGCATTTCTGGATATAATATATCTATATACAGAAAATAAATTAAAACCAAAAAATAATTATTTTGCCACCAAAAGGAGCCAAATAGACCCCTGAAATCTACTTCAGATCATATTTTCCAACTACTCAGTGTGTGGACCATTTGTATATTAGAGCTTATTTTGTTTATGTGTTCGAAACTAAGAGACTACACTGACACTTTTAAGAATAGAAAACAAACCCTGCAAAAGGATTTTCCTGTATTATTTTACTTTGGATCAGGGCAGTGTGTGCCCCTCTCTTGAAGGTACTGGAAAATAATGTCACTGTGGACAGATGCCATACCCCCATGTCATATCAAAAGACACCCAAACACACCCGCACCCACCCACATATATTTTAATTTGTAGCTCATGTCCACTGAAATATTCAACAGGAGATGCCGTGTGATCAGGAGTGGGTAAGGGATGCATTTCTAACTTTTTTTACCCACTGCTGGCAATCACTAACGTCATGTCTTTGTCAAGGAAGCCCTAGCTTAAAACATTCCTACAAATACCAGTTTTCCATTACTTACATACAGAAAGCAATGGAATACAGAAAATGTGCACATTCTGTCTTTGTCTTCATTAACGGAAACCATTAACTTACTTCAGTCTCTTCCACTATGTTTAAATTATTTTTAACATAGTGAACCTTTTCTCTACCTCCCCTGCTCCTCTTGCCTGCAATCTAAGAGTTTCTGATAGTCTCCTGAGCTTCTTGACAAGAAAGCAAGTATGACATATTGCAAGATTTGCAGTGGCTGTTGCAGGATGAAAGATGCACAGTGGAAAAGAGGCACAGTGTAGAACTACCAGCAAGGCATTCAATAAAATCAGATTCTGCTTTTCATAGCAGATATTTTACAAGAATTGGATTGTAAGATGTTGTGGAACTGGGATGGTTAACATCACACAATTAACTACATATTACTACCTGACTTTGTGTTGCTCAGATAGAAGCATCTGAAATTTTTCCTTGAATCCTTGTAGTTTGGAGAGTCTCATTTTTTCCCTTGAAAGACATGCTATTTTTTTTTCATCCTTTTTTAGGATTTGTGTAGTGTTCTGTGACACTGAAGTAAACTGAGTAGAAGGGTTAAGTCACAATAAAATGTAGATTTCTTTTTTTTGCTGAATATAATGAACATTTATAGAAATACGCAGACAGTTTCAATAGTTACTATGTAGAGGAACATGGAAGAATATCAAAACATCTGGCTGCTTTAATCTGAGCCCTGTTTGGGACTGACACCTCACCTAATGATACAATCACAGATTAATAGGTATTGCGTTTGTAGGAACAAACAGTTCACATCTTTCAACATCTGCAGCTGCTCCTAAGAACTTGATGGGCCATGTGGCTTTGGAAATCCATGTAAGCACAGCCTCAGCTTGTACATGCAGTCTTGAGGGCACAGAAGGTCTAAGGAAACCCACCCTGAGTTCCTCTGGTGTTTACTGCGTAGCTTCTTCTGGTATGATGGCATCTGTGCCTGCAATTACTCCTATTTTGTTCTCATTAACTTGAATTCACTTTGCACTTCAAACATTTGACCTCTGCTTCTCCCCAGTCTTAACATTTTTGTCTTTGAAAAGTATTACAGAAGTCTCTCCATGTCCTTCTTAAGCTATAATGCAATTTAAATGAGAAATTATTGTGATCTGGCTTTAGACAATGCAGGATCTGTCGTGGGTCTATACTAAATATTTTTCCATTACCTTGTCAAAGCCGATCAAACAATGACCAAAACACATGCTTTTCTGATTGAAGTGCATGTGGTTTACCTTTTGCTTCCATTTTACTGGTACTCCATTTAAACTTCTTGATCTCTCCCCAGCCTCTCAGAGTTCTTTATAGCTTGTGTTGTTACTGTAGTTGTGCAATATGAAACAAATGAAAAAAATTTCCTATGCATAAAAAGATTTAAGAATAACACAGTAAAATCATGACAAGAGAAATTGTTCAAAGTAGTGAACATACGAATGAGATTTTGAGTGTCTTACAAAATCTGGTGTTTTAACTTTCAAAAATTGCTGCATATTGGAACTTCTTGATATAGGACTCTAGAGTAGGTGGAAGACTAATATCTGGAAATTAATTACTTGTGTGAACAGCTTCTAGGAAACTCATTAAATTAATTAATCAATGTAATATTTTTCTAATCTTGTTATTATGATCTTAATAATTTTATTTTTGTGGGTTAAACTACAAAGTTCAAGCATTCACTAGTTCAACTGATCTAGAGAATCCACCAAGATGCTTCTGAAAACCTTCTATGGGCTGACTTGGTCTGGCTTCTCTTCTTTATGGCTTTTACAGAAACAAAAGGCTTTCTTGTGCTAGAGATCATGCAAAATAACATGAAACATCTGCTGGACCTTCCTTTTCTTTCTAAGACCTTGTAGTTTCTGTGAACAGTCAGTATCAGTCATAGAAATGTCCCACAGATTGTAACAGGAAGAAGGGTGTATCATGGCATAATTTCCTTTGTGCTACTGTGTGAACTGTGCAAAGCTGACAATTCCTTTCTCAGTTTTAATTACAGAGACAGTAATTACCTGCATTGTATGCATTAAGTAAAACAGTCAAAACTTTTAAATTAATTTTTAACATCTCAAAGCTCTATTAGAAAGGCTTGCATATATAGTTAGGTCAAATAAAAACATGGAATATACTTGAATGAAATGCAATAATTTGACCAAAGACACAAACAACTCCACTGTTAGGAGGTAATACAAACAGGTCCATAATGACTGCAACTCAAAGGCAGTAAATTACGAGAAATGCAGTGCATTAATTGAACCAGGAAGATTATTGATATCCTTGGGAATCAGTCTCGTGCTTCTGTGAACCCTGACTGACCCTTAGATTACAAGTTCTTGCTTTATGTGAGGGATAGGTATAGGTGTAATGCTTAGCTTTGTTGAAATAGTTAATGTTGAAATACACTTTTCTTTTTTTTTTTTTTAATAGTGGGGAAGTATGAACAGTGTTTCCAAGTCAGAACAGTGCAGCTCATATCATTAAAATTTCATGAGTTATGACTTCCCTTGGTTTTGTTTGAGTTGTGAAAAAGCAGAACCTTGTATTGTATTCCTCTGCTTAATTACTGGCATTTTCTCTGGGGAGTTTCAGTAACATTTACCTTATATTTCTAACATACTTTTATCACAAAGTCTTCTGCTTGCTTGCAGAGATGCAAGAACTACAAAACCTTCACACTAGAGACTATAAGAGGAAGAAATCAATGGAAATCCAGTCTTTTAGGCTCTGCTGCTGTGATCATTAATCACTTTCCCTTACACTGTGAGAAAAAAAATAGTTCTCAATTTAATTTTAGTACTGAATGCTAAAGAGGCATTGAGAAATTCACTTACTTCTCTCTGTTGAATATGATGAATTCTTTCCTAACGGTTTCCAAGCACTGCTGCAGGTGTACATTCTTTAAAAAACAGCATGAATAGGTTGATTAAAAAAGATGAGAAATCATAGACAAAAAATCACAACAACACAAACACCACCGAACAAAAAGGCTTATGAATGAATACTATCAAGAGGCATTTCGAAGACTCATTAAATTGGGCTGTGATAGCACAATCAATCTCATTCTTTTGGAAGAAGTTCCCTACAAAGAATTCCTGAGGATTTTTACATCTGATAGCTCTAGGAAGAACAGCTTGCATGAACATTCAAAATCATTAGGAGTAGCAACATAATTTATAAAACCTCACTGAAATGATAATTCAAGTCTGGAAATTATTATTAATATTCTCAGTACTCTTGACTGTTCATACAATGTATCTTTCTACATGGGAGACATTAGTCAAGAGTGGAAGAGACAGCTTTAACATATTTATAAATAAGCCTTTTCACTGCATACTTTTCATTTTTGGTAGTAGTAGTGAATAAATACTCTTTGTAATTATTTGTCCATGTGTGGGAAGTGTTTCTGGCAACTGGCAACACTTTTTCATACTTTAAATGAGCATCTGTGATAATCTTAAAAATTATTATAGCTTAAACATGTTGTTATTATTTGACCAAAATAAATGACTGCTTTTCATCTTGCTTTGGAGATGATTTATGCAATGTATAAAATGACAGACAGAGAAGTTGAGTCTATTTTCAGAGGTGATAAAACTGAACTTAACTGAGTTTGCCTATTAGAGTGTAAACAAAATGCCACTGAGTGCAGTCACAGTCCCCATCTTACCAGTGGGCAGGTTTCCTTGGCTCCATCTTTGGATTTGTTTTTGGCGAGTCGCTTTTTCTTTTTATGGAGAGGCTTGGACTCTAAAATCATTTCTTCAAGTTCAAATGTGGGATCACAGTTCAGTCTTCCTTTCTGGTACAAAAGGATTCAAAGTTACTCTTTGAAGCATCGTTGTGGTTTTTTAGTTTGCTTGGCAAGTGTTAATAGCAGTAATAATGAACCAGCTCCTCAATCACATCTGTAAAATGTAAACTGTCTTTTTAGACCTGGAGTGATGCTTGATGTTTAAATAAGGGAGGTAAGATAAAAATCATATTAAAAAGCAATTATAAAGAGTTAGATCCACTTCCTAGTTATAAACAGACATACTTCTAGAGTGACTAAAGTTATGTTACCCCAGTGAGAGAGATTAATCTGGCCCCAGGTCTTCATCAGAATATCAGTTAATGCTGTAGAGCATAAATGGCACCTGCAATAGTGCAAAAGAGATGGCGAGCACCTCTATGACCTTGTCGAAATCTGATTTTCTGAAGTGTTGCAGTGGCTTCAGTTACTTAGATGCTGTCCATGAGAACAAAGGAGCAGGCCTGTTTTGGTTAGCAGCATATATATATATATATATAAATGGTTCACAGTACTACAGAATCCCAGGTTGGAAAGGATCTTAAGGATCATCTGGTCAAACGTTTCTGGGCAAAACCACAGTCCCCAGTCTTGACAAGATGGCCCAGCAACCTGTCCAGCTGAATCTTAAAAGTGTCCAGTTTTAGGGAATCCACCATTATCATGGGCAGGTTATTGAAATGGCTGATTGTTGTTATGAAAAATTTTGCTCTTGTGTCCAGCTGGAATCTTCCCAGGAGTAACTTACACCCCTTGTCTTTTCCATGTGACTCCCTGTAAAAAGGGAGTCTCCATCTTTGTAGCTAACCTTCAAATAATGGGACATGGTGATAAGGTCTTCCCTAATCCTTCTTTTCTCAAGGCTCTACAAGCCCTGTTCTCTCAGCCTTTCCTCTTATGGCCTGTTTCCCACTCCTCTGATCATCCCTGTGGCCCTTCTCTGGACCTTCTCCAGCCTCTTCACATATTTTTTGTGTACCGGGGACCAAAACTGAACACAGTATTCCAGGTGTGGCCTGTCAAGTGCTGAGTAGAGTGAGGCAATTACTTCTTTATTTCTGCTGGTGATGCCCTTGTTGGTGCAACTCAACATCCCGTCAGCTTTCTTCGCCGTGGAAGCACTCTGGTCACTCACATTGAGCTTGCTGCCCACCTGGACCTCCAGAGGTGCTGAAGCTGTTCCCCAGCTGAGTAGATCCCACCCTGGGCTACATCCCTGGACTATGTTTCCCAGGTTTAAGACCTTACACTTGTTCTTGTTGAACTTCATAAGGTTCTTGTTAGCCCACTTCTCCACAGGTCTTCCTGCAGGTTGGTTCTCCCAAAGTGTCCACTTCCCCACTCTGTTTGGTATCATCAGGGAACTTCCTCCGGGCACACTTGATCCCATCATCTACATCACTTGTTAAGGTATTAAACAGTGTTGGACCCAATATTGATCCCTGGGGGACCCCACATGTGACAGGCTGCCGGTTTGAGAAGGAGCTGTTTTCCACCTCCCTCTGGGTGCAGCCCATCAGCCAGTTCCCCACACATCACACGGATCACTTGGATTACCATAACACATCAATTTCTTCAAAAGGAGGCTGTGGGAAACTGTATCACAAGCCTTGGAGAAATCCAGGTAAACAATGACCACCACTTGCCCCATATCAATTGAGCAGGTTCCTTTGTCATTGAATATCATCAGGTTTGGAAAGTACCATTTGTCCTTGGTGAATCCTTGGCTTTTCCCAATTATGTGCTTCATTCTAATCGATTTTTCTTTTTCTATTCTATCCACTCTTTTAAGATTCTCCTTACCCATTACACACATTACTTAAATATTTTGGATTCTCCATAAAAAAATGTTATGTTAATTTGTGATGCATGAAGCAAATTTTAAGATTCCATGAATCTTTGAATTGTGTTGTGGAAGATGTTAAAAGCAGCCTGTTTTCTTCTGAGACTTCTGAGAGTTCAATCACACCATTGTCGCTGTCAAGGTGGAAGTACGAAAATAAGTCATATATGGATGACAGATATTTTTAGTACCCAAAGACACTAAGCGGTAAAATCACATCAGAAACTACTTGTATAATTTGCGGTGTCCTACAATGAAACATTCGGTTTAGAGATCACTCCATAATTTTTATTCCTTGTGAATTCTGTATAGTCGGAGCATAATATTTAGATATCTGAGGCCTTTTCCTGCATATTATCCAGCCAGCTTTAGTAAAATGTATTTGGTTTTTATTAATGGCAGTTTATAGCTGGCTTATATTTATTAATAAGTAAATATTTCCTTAGATTTCATCAATATCAGTTCCTTTCTTGACCATGCATAGTTTTGAGATTTGTGTGAGTACTTAAAAAATATATCACTTTAATTCTGAAGCTTTAAAAAGAACTTATATTTTAAAAAACTCCACTAATAATTTATGACTCTAACCTGAATATGAAGACACTAACTAAGCCATAAAGAAACACGTGCTAGTTAAGTAAGAACTACGTTTATGGAATCAAACTATAAGGGAGAAATTAAGCTATGGGATATCGCACCCACGGGCCTCCCATGTGCCCTCTTAGCTGCAGAAGGCAGACAAGCTCCTGACAGTCATGGCAAGCTGTCAAAATATGTAAAACTCTCTACTTTCAAAACACTCCACAGGTCACAGGGCCTCAGTTCACCCTCTCACCAAAGGCTGAAAAATAAGAAATATTTTGTTGTGTGGCCCCAGTTAATCAGTGAAAGTTTTGCTGGTGCAACAAAGAGAAAGTTCCTGGAAAATGTGTGACCAAACTTGGTCTCACGAAAACAATAAAGTTTCTATAAAAAGAAATATTGTGCTAGAAAAGACACTTTGATTCTCGCCTCACTGTTTTTCCTGATACACTTGATCGACCAGGTGAAACAAGCCCTGGTTGATAGCAGACTCTTCAGGGAAGAGTCTGGTAAAGCTTGTAATGGGACTTTCAGATAAATCTGGATAGATAAATGAAACATTTTACTCCCATTTCCTTTTAAATGTAGAATATTATTTTGCTTCAAATAATACAGATTTCCCCTTCAGTTTTGTAGGGAAAACACCTTTAGGCTTTGTCAGCCTGCCAAAACAAAAATAAGGTGAAACCAAATGTGAAAAGAAAAGCTGTCTTTGCAGAATCTGAGTCTCTCTTGGATCCCCAAGTATGTTGTACATTTGGATATGGGGAAATGGATCTCCCTTATAAAATACTGTGTTGTGAAGTTTACCACATGCTGACAATTGTGGATTAAACTCTTAGCTGGGAGTAGGAGGTCTAAATAATCAGTTGAGTTTTGTCTGAGAAGTCAGCGCACACCTCTGATATCTCAAAGAGCAGCTTGAACTTGAAAAAAGGAAAAGAGGAAAGTCAGTCTCCACTCATCTTTGTAGATCCACACCACCAGGAGAATGGAGTTCACAGTCCACCAGGCCAGGAAGGAGCTTTGCTCTGCAGTGTTTTGCTTAGGGCAGAAAACTGAGAGAGTGTAGGGGAGGATCCTGGCATGGCATAGCAATTATTCCAGCTGCTTGGACATCAAGACGGAAAGACTCCTGGCCTGGTGGATATGACATTCACCTCTCCAACTTTCATCTTGTAGTAGCATTGAGCTACAAAGTGAAAGGAAGGAATTTCCCCGCAGGTGAACAGTGCCCAGGAGTGCCTGTAAGAAGGGTCTGCTTTTCTCTTCTCCTGTTGTGCTAGTTACCTGCCGTATTCCTGGTCTTTCCCCCAGTTCCCTGAGGGAGGCCTGCTTGCCCACCCACAGCTTTCTTCTCCTGCAGGATGTTGCTTCCAGAGAGGGTCTGGTCAGGTGCCAAGAAGCCCAGCAAACACTGCCAGCAGTGTCTTGGCAACCCACCTGTCTACCTTTGCTCCATTAGGCAACGTTCTCTCACCTTCAGCTTCTGAACCGTTGGATCCTGTCCCCATGATGTTTATCATGGACTCTAATGTGCATCTGGAGGAAGACAGGGTCTACCTATTGTACCTTCCTCATCTTTATTTACAGTTGCATTTAAAAAAAAAAACAACCAAAAACAAAACAGAAACAAGCCTTGGTATGCTACAAATATGTTGTTTGAAAAAGAATTATAGTGTGATATGACTGAAAAAAGTGAAGAAGCATATTAACACCACAGTCATTGCTTTTTATTCATGGCCCTCAAATACATTCAACTTGAAAATGATCAAAATGGAAATACCCAGAAAATACCAACAAAATGTGACTGCAGTAAAAAAGAAACCACCAGATTCCCTCACACATCTGAATGTTTTATCGTAAGAAACTGTCACAAAAGAAATAGGTCAGCCTTTTGGAACACTATTTTTAAGTGAAAAAGTAACAGCATACTGGGATGTTAAAAAGTTTTCCAAATGTTATTCAAATGCCTAACTTTCACAGCCACACAGTCTTCTTGGTTTTCGTCATCTCAGAGTTAACTCTGACAATCATTTGCTCGAACAGCTGAAATGCAAAGTCTAGAAAAAGTTTTCTTTTATTTGAAAGGGAACAAAAAGTGAACCAAGGTTAATTAGTTTTTGTTGTGATCCATTGAAATGGGATGAATTTTCTCTTAGCTGTGACTGAGTAAATGAAAGTAGAATCCACAGTAAATCGCTGAAGAGCAATAAATACAAGCATAAAGAAGTAAAACAACAGTGATAATTAAAGTCAGAATTTACAAACACTATTCACCTGGAATATCGACTTACATTAGGAACAAAGCCTGGGGTCACAGCTTTCTCTAGAACAGCATCCCAGTTGACATCAGCTAGGTATGGAGAGTTTTGGATGTCTGCAAGGCTTGAAAGGCGGTACTCTGGGTCCTTAGTGAGGAGCTGTGATCAAGAACAAGGCATTTTCTAAGGGACTGGATGCCATATATAAGAGTAAACGTATCACACAGATAAATGTATGATACATATTTTTAAGTAAGAAAATGGCTAAGGAATCTTCTAACAGATGCTAGAAGTCCCAATTTAAAAAAAAATAAATTAAAAGTAATAACTCATAGGATACGAGGATAATTTAATTGCCACCAGATGGCTGTTGCAGGCATGAAGTATATAAATGCATTAGCAAAGCAACAAAAGTCTGTTTACAAATACACAAGAGCCCAAGCGAAATGAAACCTCACATTTCAATGCCACCCAACAATTCGTATTTTGTCTTTAATTTTTTGGACGATATAGTTACACTGAGCATCCTGGCAGCAATTAAAATTATACACCTCACTGCTCTATCTATTCAACACTAGACTGCTAATTGCTGCAAAAGACATATATTTTTTATTACTCTATTCAGACATTCACAAATATTTCTTGTTCAAGTATGAATATTGATGATCTGAAATACCTAAAATAGACGGATTATCTTTGCAGTGTGACCAGACAATTAAAGCAAACAAAAACCTGGGATTTTAGGAAGAAAACAATTTTTAGGGTCGGATGCATTCAGAAAAAGCCCTGTCTTGTAGCTTAGTGATGTTTACAGCAAAGTGGCTTGACTTTTGTTGTTACCACTATAGCAACATGGGACAGGAAGACATACAGCCATTTTAATTTCTAATCTCCCTTTCTGGAAACTGCAGCAGAAATTCAGAAGGCAGAGTGGTCTTTCTTTCCCTGTCCCATTTGCATATCCACAGCTGGGGAGAAATGGGGTCAGGGCACAGAGGAGGAATTACTGATCCCCAAACTTTTACTGTCACTCATGAATCAGTTTTAAAAGAAAAGAAATATTAAATTTTTACTTCTCTGAAGCCATAAAAAGCCTGAATCTAAGCCTAAGAATAAAGCACCTTCTGAAGAGAAAATACTGCACCAGTTACATTCAGAACAGCCTAGAAATAAGCCCTGCTCTTTTATCCTTGAAATTTTGACTCCCTAATGTGTGTGCTTGTCTGATGCCTTTTCCAGTACTGGAGGGGCTTCTGAAAGAGGAGAGAACAGAGGACAGAAGGCATTTGTGCTTTCTTACCTTTTTCAGTAGTGCTATCATGCCCTTGCACCATGCAGATGAGTAGTGAACTCTTTCTATCTTGAACATGTTGAGTATCTCATCAATAGGGGTGGCTGAATGAATTTCATAAGGCCTCTGGGATAAAATTAAATCAATATCATGTCAGCAAGAATGGATAAAAGAGTACAGACTATTCATGTTTTCCTGAGCTCAGTATTGTTTATGTTGGAAATATCAAAACTATGAAAACATCTTATAAAAATTTTGAGTCTAATCCTTTGCATGTGTGCTTTTCTTTGGTTGTAATGAATGCAATTACTCATAAGATGCATTTCCTCTGAAATTTTTCTCTCATGAAAGGAAGTATCAGTTCAAATGAAATGAATAAATCATTTTGTTCCTGGGGCATTCTATGTGAAATGTGGATTATTTGCCATTTTTTGCTTGTGGTACTAGTGATCAGTTCTTGTGACCTAAACTGACAAAATCGAAAAGAGGTGGCTGAAAGGAGCTTTGTCGTCCTGATCTTACCTAGTAGGTAAAGAAACTAAAAAATGCTTACAAAAGTCTGTGTCAGAATCACAGTAAAAAAGAAGACTCCCAATCCTTCTCCTTTGCCCTTGTTTAAAATCCAGATTTAACTCATTACATGTATCTGCTGTCATGTGTTAGCAATGCCTAAATTCTTCCATAGATGCAGAAAAGCCCTGGGCTTTGCAATGCTTTGTTCATGACATTTGCTCTGATTTATCTTTTATAAAATGCAGAATTTGGAAACAAAAGTACTACATATAAATTTATATTCTTGTTATTTTCTGTGCACATACTTGTATGTTTGAAGCGAGTTGCTATAATTATACTTAATGTATTTTTGTAAACAAGGACAGAGAGTGGATTGTCTGTGAATTAATCTGTACCCAGCAGGTGATAAATATGTGATATGAGATCTGCAGCTAAATGCCATCCTAGCAGCAGTGTGCAAATTAATGCATCATAATTCATAAACAACACAGAGTTACCTATTAATCCAATATCCTGAACAGCAAAGGGCAGACACTCATTACCTTGACTAAGAACTGAATCATGCCTTGACTTTTGCTAGTATGTACTGGTAGAAGATTATAATTTAAGAATATTTCTAGGTGTTACTTATCTAATCTGTTAAGGAATTGGAGTCACTCTTCATAAGGACATATTCTTATTCTGGGAAGATTCATGCACATATTTAACTTTGAACATATGTATGAAACCGAGTCCATTCCAAGGCACTAGGGTGTTCAAAAAATAAATTCAAGGAGGGCTTAAATATTTTTGCTTAGATTCCCATTGTTAGCCTGCTGTCATTTAGCTATACCTTGTCCATATGAATTCAACAGGACCTAAATGTCTGCTCTAAATACATAATTTTCTTGAATCGGTTTCAAAATTGTCATTAGTCTGTCATGTGCTTTTCCCTATCTGTAGTAATGTTGCCATAAAACAGTTATTAAAAATGAAGCCTTGACATGCTTTCTGTCACCTAGAAGTAACCTACTGCTGACTTAACTTGATATTAAAATGTGGTTAATAGGATCATTAAGACAAAATGTACACCAATTGTTGAAAATGGCAATTAACTCTAAAAATAGCAACGATAAGAAATTGTGAATCATTAAAATTTTTTCTGTTAAGGATGTTTCTGCCCATGCCTTTTGCCTCACAGGAAAATCCCTGAAGTTTACCTTACTGTCAAGACTATTAGCATTCTGCAGTCTTGATTTTTTGAGATTTGCAGAGATTTTAAATATTGTTATTAGGTAATTCAAACTATAAATGGCCATTATAATTTTGGTCTTTTGAAGTCCTTCATACCTCTATCATCCCTGTTTTTCAGCTATTCAATCCACTTGAAGGTCCTATCCCTCCAGTTCTATTTTGTGAAAAAAGAAAAAAATCTGGTTTGCTTTTGTTCATGGTTTTCTATCAAAGTTTGTTGCAAATTGTTCACATTGCAGTGAAAGTCAGAATCTGGGAATCTCACCTACTATCTCATTCCTTCTCTTTGTCTCTACTGAATTCATGGTATATACATTTATTGTAGCATTTTAGCAGTTGTCTATAGCTCAGGAACTGACTCACATGGTACATTTTGCATCAGACAGTTTAATTACAGTTTAATTTCATGGACTTGGTGAAAAGATCGATGTTTGATGCAAAGCTGTATGAATTTGCTTTTTTCTTGATAAGTGTTTTATTAGCAGTTGGGTAAGGAGAAAAATGTAAGGAGAAAAACTAGTGAGAAATGTTAACTCTGCTGTGGATAACCAAAAAATGGTGCAGACAGCTCTGTACTGGACACAACCTACTCCTGTAGCTACAGCCTCATTTCCAGTCCAGCACTGGGAAGCCAGTCATGAGAATGGCTGGAATGCCTAGGGCACCCTGAGCAGTAGAGGCAAATAAAACCAAAAATTTTCAGCTCAGTGAAAAACAACTCATTTTTACTCATTTTACTTTTACTTATCACCTCTTGAATTCAGACCGTCAGCGTCATACGCTATGCACAGCTCCGAGGCAGAAATCAAATTTGTGATGTTTCTTATTCCTAATGCTCCTTCCTTGCTTGCCTGCTGCCTTTCCCACGCAGTAACATGCACCAGGCTCCAGCTGCACAAAGCTCTGTGTCCTGTGGCTCTGCCCCGTGCCACAGCCTTCTCTCTGCCCAGGGCTGCTGCTGCTGGCGCGGGTGGGCTGCTCCAAGCGCCCACCCATGTTCTGGGTGGCAGTGGGGCTGTTTCCCTGCTGCTGGACAGAGAGCTGTGGGAGCCTGGAGGAGCAGGGGCTGCGTGCCTGCAGGTTTAGCTCGCAGCCTTGTGTGTGCAAACTGTGCCTTCGTGGCCATCTGTGCGGCGCTGCTGCCGCAGATGGGGCTTCGGAGCTCGCGGTTGTTGAGACAGCAATGTGCCTCGGGTTAAGCATATTTCCTCAACCCACTGATACTTCTCTTGTCATCACTCGTGTCAGTTTAGGCCTTGTCTAGTCTAGAAAAATTTAGAAAATATACACCTTTTCCTTGTCCATACAGTGGTGTGGGCTGCCGGGCCATCCTCTGGCTTGCTCAGCAGCCAAGAGCTGCTGTTCAGGAGAAAACAAGCAGCTGGCTTGGTTGACTTGAGCAGGTACAGATGGCAATGTTTTTATTTTAAAAACAAACAAAAAAAATAGATTCAGTCTCAACTTTGCTTTGTTTATAGCCAGATTGACTTATTCAGGAAAGACTCTATGGATCTTGGCAAATGGATATCAGTCTATACAATTTTTCATTTATTAAAGTGAATTTATCGCATTACAGTGATCTTTTGTGATTAGTCTTGGGAGTTCAGCTTTCATTAACAATCACTCATTGTGCTCCTTTCTTGGAGACACTCACTGGTGAAAGGGTTGATATAAAACCATCCGGATGTTCTCTAAATTTACTGTAAGTGCAGCTAGAACTACCGTCTGTGACCAGGACTGAGGATGTACTATGCTTATCACTGCCAGACTTTAACTTCTCCATTCCAGGAAGAGTGTCAGCCTAAAAACTCCCTGAAGTTTGAGAATTATGGTAGAGAGAAATTGATAATAATTGTTAGTTCATTGTTTTTGTTAAGAAAGGTGTTTAATACTCCTCTGCTTTGAGAGCTGAAACAGTCTTTGCAGGGGAGAGATCTTTGTCTCAGGAGCATGACTTTCGCTATTTCTATGCAAATACAAAATAGATTGGCCAAATTTTAGGCGTTTGAAAAATGTAGCTTCTAAAGTAACAATATGCAGACACTCAGAATTTAAGTTTTCCATCTAAAAGTGGGAATAACAAATATTCTTCATTTCTATTTTCCTTTATCTGTCATCCTACATGAAATTGTGAGATCTTTGTGGGATGGATTGTCTGGCAAGACAAGGTAGCAGAACTGTGTTAGTGTCATAATATAAAAAATACTTCTTCCTTTTTAAAAAAGCATACTGCAATGCAATAAAATCCTCTTTCCAAAACAGGAATGAAAAATAATTAAAAAACCTCCAAACAGCTACTGTAGCTATGTAATCATCCTGAAACAGTATCTAAACTACTGTTTTCCATGGGGAATAGTAAACATTTAAGCAACGGACTGAAATCCTTTGAACCAAAATGGAAAAGAATTTTCCATTATCTTCTGTGATATTTGACCATGCTCAGGAAGATTTTTCATTAAGCTTATTCACATAATTGATTAGATAAGAAACAAATGCACTGGCAGATAAGCATTTTCTATAGTTGGGCCAAGCATCTTAGGATATTGCATTAGATCTCTTATGGTATTAGCCAAGAAAATCAAAGGTATAAAAGAGTCTGAAGTAACTCAACTTCTATTTGAAAAAGAACACCATTGTTTGCAATTCAGCATTATAAAGAAGCCGTTAAACATGAGGCCTTTCCTTAGCCAAAATGAGGCAAATTTTCATAATGTATTTGAGTGTGGGGTGAAACTTTCCCAAGAGTGTTTTCAGCTGGGAAAGAACCAGGATAGCATTCCTGAACTGGGCCTTGTATACTCAAATTTTATCCTGAAGAGTCCACTCGGGCACTGCAAACTCGAGACTTTTTTTAGATAACAACAAATTCCATCATTCTTACCCAACCCCTCAGTAATTCATATGCTGTAATTCCTAGTGACCACCAGTCTACTGGGTACGAGTATCCTGGACCTCCATCCATAAAAGCCTGGAACACTTCTGGAGCTAAAACAGTAAATCACATTGAACAAAAAAGCATTTCATTAAGGTTAGACTATGGATATTATTCCACAGCTGAAAAATGAATAAGGACTCAACAAACTGGCTTTAAATAGACCTGGAAGCACAGCATTTTCAGGATGTAGTTTCAGTGCCTTGTTTTACTGATAACAAGCAACCTTTGCCAGTCAGGGTATTTCAAAAGTCAGTAATTTCATATGTTAATTCTTACCTGATTCATTCAAGTTTTAAGTTTTGTGAATAAAAATAAGTAATAGGAGGGGAATTCTTGATCTGAAGAGTGCCTTAGAAAGTTTAAGGTAATGTAAACATTTTACAGGAAAAATATCTACAAGTGAGGTGATTCTTCATGATTGATGGAGGTGTTGAATATAGCAAATCTCATCTTTATTCTACATTTGGATAGAACTAATCAGACAGGTTTAAAGGTATTCACCATAGGAAAATGGTACTTAAATAGAAATCCTGACACTGATTTTATGATGCGAGAAGCTTCATGACTGGAAGAAAACACACTATCAATGAAGTACTGACTTCCATAAAAGTAACTTTTGTGGAGGAAAAGAAAAGATATTTTCAAAACAAGGATCCACTTGTCTAATTTCAGGAAAAAACTTGTACTAAATAATGCTACTGTAGTCTCTTCAGAAAACCAGATATAAATAAGAGTGGATATGAAATGAAACGAAACAAAATGAAATGAAATGAAATGAAAAGAAAAGAAAACCCAGTCATGCTTTTCTAATGATTTAACAGCAGAATCTCAGTGCACTTTGTAAAAACAATACTTTCACTGGAGATCATCTAAACAACACTGTCCCCAGCCATAACATCATGCTAGATTACAATTACTGTGTGAGCCTCTTCTGGCCATGGTACCGAATCTAATGTACCACCATCACCCCCTGATTACCACGGCCTCACTTTGTGATGTGCACACTGCAGTGAATGATGTAGTCTGGTCACACTTACTTCTGACTGGCAGTTTGGGATTTCACTATTTATGGCGTTTAAAGAAGCACCTTTAATAAACAGAAAGGCATTCCTTTCAGAAGAGTTTTTGCACTCCTTGCATGGCAACCTAATAATTTACAACTCCAGACCTGATTTCAGGAAGTCTTCAAGAGCCAAATATAATAGAAGATTTCAGCATCCATTCATTAGTTATGGCAAAACTCTAATCTGTAGAATAAAAAGCAGTGAATGAATGAAAGTGGTCTTATACTCTTTGACCAGCAGGACGATGTCTAAACACATTTGGTACAAGATCTGCAGGCACCTAAATAAACATTTTTGCTAGAATACACGCATTTGGAGAACAGATGACCAGTGGATCTCTGGCAGAGTAAAACTTGTGCTGTGATCCAGTATGGCATGAATCAACAATTCCATAAGAGTCATTACACTGAGTTTACTCTGTCTCACCTCCAGATGACATAGCTTCCCTTGGCATGCTATATCTTCATGTGTATTTCAGCCCTTGTTTGCATGCTGCTGGTGTGGAGGCACATCTTACAGGTGTGCAGTCTATCACATAGGTGCTGAGAGCGTAAGCAGGATTCTTTTTATTACTTGCGTGGATGGATGCACTTAAATTGCACATTAGGCACCAAACTTATATTTTGAATATCACCATAGGCACCCTGTAGTGAAGGTTTGCTTGATTTAGCCCCATTTGTTATGGTTTTTGCCCACTGTGCCTAGATGACGTACAATATCTCATTATAGAAAATAGCCTTTCGGCATTTTTACTGAGCTGTGCAGGTATAATATTGGTTTCACTATTTCTTTTATAGCTTTAACATTTTAATAATGAGAGAGATCACTATCTGATTCCTGTGAGATAGAGGTGAAAGTACTTTATTGATGTAACCTACGACATTGCCAGAATGGTGGAGCTGTTTTGCTAATTTAGTGACTGAGCTACTGACTTATGTTGTATTTTATTTTCTTGTTCTAAAAGTTTCAAGGTCAACTCATCCTACATTAAGCGTATCAGCAGAAAATGCTTTCTTTTGCCCTGGAGTTTTGAAGCTGTTTTCTCACCTTAAGCTGATGGCATTCTTAGTTCAAAATATGAGCAGTTAAGGTCCTGACTTTTAAAGCAGATAGCCCCTTTTTGCCCGCTTTAACAGCATTATTTTCAGTCCATCTGGAAAGTCTTTCTGCATTCCATCAGCTCCAGTGAAGCAGTTGTAAACACACTCTTCCCATGAGGGGGAAACTGGCAGAGGGTGCAATATGATTTGCAGTATCCTATGTACAAGTTTTTTCTCAGGGTGAAATCTCAACCATGTTGAAGCCAAAAGACCTTTCTCTAGTTTAACAAGGCTGTTAAATACCCATTCACTCTAAGCTTGTGCTTAATGTGTCTAAAAGATTTTTTGAACAGAGACATTAGGTGTGAACGAAGGGTTCCAGGCTGTGTGCAGACTTCTGGAGTTTGCCTGCTCATTCAGAAACACAGCATGATCTTACAGAAAGACAGCACACCCTCCAAGTCATGGAATTAGCCAAGCTCTGAAGAACTAGAGCTGTGAAATACAGGATATAACATTAGATTTTGCTGTAAGAAATAACTATGCCAGGAGAACCAATTCCAAGTGCAAATTGGCTAGGATAAAAGCATATCAAAACTCTGAAAGGAAAGATGAAATCCTCATTGAATTTCTTTAATGTTGTTACTTAAATAGACTATCTGTAATCCTTTAAAATTTGAACTTGATCCCAGGCTCAGCTTGGACAGCCATCCTGCAGCCTGCTCTGGGTAGATTCTTCCAAAAGATGATCAGATTTGAGCTTGCCACCTTGGAGCAAGGGCAACAGCTCTGCTGTGTGCAACCTTTGTGAACATATCCTCTCTTGCCGTAACAGATTTAGGATGAGAAGAATACCTCATCTTTTACCCCCATGCATCTACATAGGCAGAAGTATTCTGCCTTCAAGAGTTTGTGTGAACAAGAGTGACAGTACCTGCAAGAACAAGAGTTTCAGACCTTTTCCCTCTAGCAGTTTCTACTGAACAAAGGCTTTTCAGGAAAATAAATGGTTTTAATAATGGGTTTGATCCTGCAGTTTCTTTTGGCTGAGAGCTGTAGTTACAATCACATGCACTTTGGCAGAAGGCAGTAGATGTTTGCATAGCAATAGCACAACTTTTAAATAGTGAAGCTAAATCAAGTAATAGCAAGTCTAGCAGCAAAAGTGAATCCAAAGAAAAGTAGAGAAGTGTTGCAATTGGTAGATCCCACAGGTCCTCACAGCTCCACCTGACCTAATTTCTTTAATGTGATGGAGAACTGCATATTCCTAGAGCTGCCTGAAGAATGACTCAACAGCAGGAACCTGTCTAGCCTCACTGCTCACCCTTTCAGCAGAGTTGGTCTAGAGGCCCCTGGGGCCCCTGCTATCACAAGCCACCCCACAGTCCTGTGATCCTAACAAAGCTCAAGCAGCCTGCTCCTCACAGCGCATCTGAGTGGGATGACAGAGGCATCTGAGGCCAGAAAGCCTCAGTGGAGTCTTTACAGCTTCTTCCTCTTGGCAGTCATCATTAAGTGCAGCATGGGATTTTCACCTCTGCTCAGACACCTGGAAAACCTGTCACCCAGAGTACTGGGAACTTTTAAAAATCTGGAATAGAAGCAATGCGGTCTTTTTGTTTGGGTTATTGCTTTTCATGTTTTGCTAAAGTGTGATCTGACACCTTTCATGCAACTTTTTGAAAATGACAAAGAAAGACCCTTTAAATACCAATGCCATTCCAAGCTGGGACATCTGTAGTAATTTTAACAGAGTAAACAATAAAATCAGGAATGTCTCTGTGTCTTATATAATAATGAGCAATTGCACATATTTAACTTTGGCAACTAGCCAAGCTAAAAGTCCTTCCACTGTTTCTTTTCTGCATCTATATTTTCTCTTAATAATACACTTTAATGATTTTATTGTTTATCTGCTTAGCTTTCTTGAAAAATTACATGAATGAATCCACTGCCTTGTGTGCTTCAGTGTATTTCTTGCAGTCCCCAATACAAATTTCCAGTGAAGATTTTTTTCCGACTAATAAATGGAAATAAATCCTCTTCAGAGATGTGTCTTTCGATGCCTTTGCACAGTATCGTTTTAGTAATATGATATTACTGCAGACTGGAGGAAGCAAATAAATGGTTATTTCTCTGTAAAATAAAACTATACTAGAGGACAACATATGAACAAATTGAACATGAAAGCAAATCTAGTGGGCCTGCATCCATCTCAGAAGCAACGGCTTACTGGGATATCCTTATTCCTGTTCTGTAGGTTTGTGCAAAAGGGAGCAATTTCTGACAAATCCATTTGTGCATATAACTATCCACTGGAATTTTCATAGCAGTCAGATGATCTGCAGTGTGAATTATGCAGATGATGTGTCTCATATTGCACACAAACTTTCCTAAAAGATCTGCAACAAAAATAAAGTTATAAAAAAGGAAACATTATGTAGCTGGTAGGTAATTATCTACCTTTATTTGTGGAAAGATATTAGTATTTAACAATATCATTCATGAGCTTGAAATTGAAGAGAAAATCAATGTAAATGCAAACACGAAACAAAATTTTCAGTATTTTTTCCTATTGTAAAAGTCCATTTTGTACAAAGAATAAAATGTTTTGAGTAGGGTTTCTGAAAATCTGATGAGTATTCATTGGTATCACAACTTCATAAATTGCAAGTGTTCTGGATCTCTGAAATTCAAACTATGTTTAATTTGGTGCTCAAAGGTGAAAATGCTGATTTGAAAATGCTGTCCATGAAAAAATTATCAATTTGAGGTCTATCTCTTGGTGTGGTTGGCAAAAAGAATAGCTGCTATTACTTCTGACAGAGCATCTACATACTAACAAATCTGTCTATTTAAGCAATAACTTGCTAGTCAGTCTTGCAAGATGGATTACTGTAAGGAGCTCACTGTCCATGAAAAGCTAAATGTTGCCAATGACAGCTGGTCATCAGTTCCTGCAAAATGCTCTGTGCCAGTGTTATCAATACAAGAAACTGAAAATGAAACAAAAAACTAAACCCTAGTGTTTTTGTCTCATTTTTTTTGAATGATCCAGTTCAGGTGGATATGTTCAAAAGATTTCTTAAGAATGAAATTGCTGACATTGCTCATCCAGTTGTCTAGCTACAGCTCTCTGAAGTCTATTTGTATCTCAGCAGAGACCCTACATGTCAGTAAGGGGAATCAGAGGTTTGTGGTTTACAGCAGGGGTTGCAAAGCAACACACACTGATGTAATCATTGCAGCAGAACATAGTTCAGTGGCGTGGGTTTGACTGCAATGCCCAAGATTCCAGATTAGAAAATATATTCCAGTGTCATCGACTGAGATTCAGCATAATAGCACACTGCCAGGTATCATTCTCCTTCCACATATTAGTCCCTGATCTTGGGAAAAAAAATTATATGTATAAGTATAAATTGATATATACATATATATACAATACACACAGCATAAGCAATATTTTGACTGACTAGCACAGGAGAAGCTGTTAAAAGCATAGACGTTTGCAAATTTTAAATGTGTGAAAGATAATGTATATAATACATTTATAGTTTCACCTTGCTGAATCAGGCTTAAGGCATGACAGATTGAGCTGAATAAAAAATGAACTTGATTTTTGGAATAATATTCCAAGAACCTTGAACTGAGATGTTTCGGTGAAATATTAATTGTTTTCTCAGCACAGCGATGAGAAAATATTCATTTTCTCTTTCCCCTGAGAAGCAAATTCAGGGGTCAGTAATTTTTCTGGATCACGGTTTAAACAGAAAACAGAAATCAAACTACAACAATGACAAGTGATCTTCCATCTAGAGTAGAAGCTGTTTCAAGAACAAAATGGAAGAAAACAACTTCCCTCTCCCTGAATATAAATGTGGATTTGGTAAACTACCAATTTACCTCCTAGTGTTTACTTTCTCATGTGCTAAAAGGGTCTAAATTATAATGGTCAGCCTTCTGACTCAGAGCTTTAGACTAGTCAGCTGCTAATTTCTATTTTATAAGGCAAACTGCTGCTTAAAACCTGGCCATGCTGGGATGGCAATTTTCTAGCATGAGGTTTATACTTGTTATAGCCATGTAACCGATTTTGCACCATTATTCACATTATACACCTCAATAGTTTTAATACTCATATTTAATGCAATTATTCAATCAAAGTAAATAATTTAGATACCATTACCTGAAAACAGACACGGCATTTAGAATGCCATATTAGTTTTCCATATGGCTATACAACCTCTCCTGCCCTTATTCAGCGTGCTCTCCTCATACAACCCTCTGCTTTATTCAACCACTGAACAGAACTCACTGCTTGACCTTGCACAGAGAAGCCCTTAGTGACCGAACATCTGGATCAGCCTCAGAGAAACAACTTCAATTGCTACCTGTTGAAAGCAAGCCCAACAGCAACGAGCATGTCATGGTCTCCCATTATTGAACATGAAATTATACACAAACACCTTCGTTACTCCATACAAAAGCTCACAGTGGCTGCAAAGCCAGTTTTTCTAGCAATTTTTAGAAGGGATTTTGTCAAAAAATATCCATTTGGTGTTTGGAAGATTGTTCCAGTGTATAGACAGCAGCTGTTCTGCCCAATACTGAAATTAGCTGGTCTGCAAAAGTGGGGATTCACAGGACAGGCTGTACCTGACATGCCAGAAGGACTATTACATACTCCTGCCTCACATACTCCTACCAGGTTAGAAAATACCTTTGCACCAGTTTATGCATGCAAAAACCTGGGGCAGCTGGCCTGCCCAAAGAACAGGAGTTATCCAGTGGGCAGAAGGGCCCTGCTGGGGCCTGTTTGCCACCTCCACTGGACATCTGCTCCCCCTCAGATCTGCCTGCAGAGCTCCCCAACACATCAGGCCCTTTCAGGCAGGTAATAAATAAATAAACAAACAAACAAATTAATAAATAAAAATCCCAAACCAAAACTACCTCTTGAACTCAGAGTGGGGTGCTTACTAAACGAAATAGTCAAAGCAATTATTATATTAGTAGTTTTGCTGGAAGATCTGAAAGGATGGTATCAGGTCAGAGAGCACAAAGAGGTGAAGAGCAGCTGGAGGAAGTAACTTCTTTCCTGATCCTGATCTCCTGAGGTTCCTCAGCTGCTTATGCTCCTACTCATTAATGTCAGAGTGGAACCAAAACCTGAATGCCTGCTTGCAGCTCAGTGTGTAATCCCTTCAGCTAAGTAGCTCCTAGCACGAGCTGAAAATCCCATTAGTGTTGGGAGCATTTGTTTCAGCACCTCAAAGTCTCACTCTTGGTTCTTGCTTATCAGAACAAACAGAAGCCTCCCTCGTCATGCTGACATCCTAAGATTTCCCCAAGATCAAAAGGTCAGGTAATGCCATGACCAGAGAAACTGCAGATGGGCAGTCAAACCCCCTGTAGGATAAAGGCACGATTTTTAAAAACCTAAACACTGCCTTAACTGCAGTCAAAATGCAATGAGCTGCAAAACAGTATTTAATTTCAGAGCACTGTTTAATATGAGTGCAAGAAAGACCAAAGGTTGACCACTTTTGAAAACCCTACTCAAAATTCTCCCCTGCTGTATTTTAACCATCTGAGGAACAAATTTAGCCCTATGGGATAATTTTTTCTACATGAAAGGCCAATATCAGGACATCCATTGGCTTTCCTCTGAGTCCAATAGTACTCCTACACAGTATTAATTAATAAATATGGATGACTCATACATTTTAGAAGTTCAGTGGACTAGTGTAAATCCACAATCCTCTGGTAATCTCAGGCACACAGCCATTCTTCACCATGACAGCAACCTATGAAAGGAGTTGTGAAAACCTGAGATAATGAGCCCGTAGGATAGGAAGAGGGTAGCTGTAACCTTTCACATAATTTATGACTGATTTTCTTGACTTTGGATTTTTGCCAGGTGTGTTTGTGTAATAAAATGTATTTTATTGGTTTGATTTGAGGTAAAGTCACGGTGCATCATTTGAATAACTTCAGTCTTTGCCGAGCAAAACATCAAAGACTCTACCTAGTCCCCTCAAACCCTCCTACCACTAAAACCAAAACCTCCCAAAAACAAAAAAAAAAAAAA